>JACEEZ010015314.1:176237-178737 GCA_016584305.1 Chionoecetes opilio
TTGGGAGTTAAGAGAATGTATGAACGTTTGTGTGTCTTGTGGCTAGGAAACGTTTGGGAGTTTAGAGAATGTATGAACGTTTGTGTGTCTTGTGGCTAGGAAACGTTTGGGAGTTTAGAGAATGTATGAACGTTTCTGTGTGTGCTGATGCTAGAAAACGTTGTCTTGGAAGTTGAGAGAAATATGGACGTTTGTGTTGTGTTGAGTCTAGAAAACGTTGCCTTGAAAGCTAAGAGAATGCATGAACGTTTGTGTTGTGCTGAGGCCAAAAAACGTTACCTTGGAAGTTGAGAGACTGTATGAACGTTTGTGTGTTGTGGTGAGGCAGAAACGTTACCTTGGGAGTTAAGAGAATATACGAACGTTTGTGTGTTGTGTTGAGGATAGAAAACGTTGCCTTGAAAGTTGAGAGAATGTATGAACGTTTGTGTGTTGTGTTGAGGCAGGAAACGTTAGGTGACGTCATCATTACACACACACACACACACACACACACACACACACACACACACACACACACACACACCACACACACACACACACACACACACACACATCTTAAGTAGAAAAGCTTTGTATTGGAAGAGCTAATATTGACTTCCTTAGACTGGGCACAAGAAGAAGAAAGAGGAGGAGGAGAAAGATGAGGAGGAGGAGGCGGAGGACGAGGAAGATGAGGAGGAGGAGGTTTCTGAGGCGGGGTTAGAGGAAGGCGGTTTTAGGTGTGTGTACGTATGTGTGTACGTGTGTGTGTGTGTGTGTTGGAAGAAAGTTACGGTCAGGAGAGTTCAACGGCCAGGCGATGGTGTGTGTGTGTGTCAGTGTGTGTGTGTGTGTGTATGTGTATGTGTGTGTGTGTGTGTGTGTGTGTGTGTGTGTGTGTGTGTGTGTGTGTTGTATGTATGTATGTATGTATGTATGTATGTATGTATGTATGTATGTATGTATGTATGTATGTATGTATGTATGTATGTATGTATGTATGTATGTATGTATGTATGTAGTGTGTGTGTGTGTGTGTGTGTGTGTGTGTGTGTGTGCAAATCCGGTAGTCGTTTCATAGGTTAACACTAAGATAATGTAAAATGCTCTCTCTCTCTCTCTCTCTCTCTCTCTCTCTTCTCTCTCTCTCTCTCTCTCTCTCTCTCTCTCTCTCTCTCTTCTCTCTCTCTCTCTCTCCTCTCTCTATATCTTGCTGCTCTCAGAATTGCCTCCTCCTCTTCCTCCTCCTTCTTCCTCCTTGTCCTTCCTTCCTTCCATATCCTTCCTACCTCCTCCTCCTCTCCTCCTCCTCCTCCTCCTTCCTCCTCCTCCCTCCTCCTCCTCCTCCTCCTCTCCTCCTCCTCCTCCTCTCCTCCTCCTCCTCCTCCTCCTCCTCCTCCTCCTCCTCCTCCTCCTCCTCCTCCTCCTCCTCCTCCTCCTCCTCCTCCTCCTTAAGAATAAATGCGTATCATAAGAACACAGAACTGGTCGCCGCTCAACAATAAAATATAATAATAATAATAATATAATAACAATAATATATAATAATAATAATAATAATAACAATAATAATAACATAATAATAATAATAATATAATAATAACAATAATAATAATAATAATAATAAATAATAATAACAATAATAATAATAACAATAATATAATAATAAATAATATAATCAAATATAATATAATATAATAATAATAATAATAATAACATATAATAATAATAATAATAATAATAATAATAATGATAATAATAATAATAATAATAATAATAATAATAATAATAATAACGGAGCCATTGGGATGAAAAAATGAAGGAAAAAAAGTGAAATTTCTCCTGACATTCAAATTTTCTTATGGCACTTTCTTCCATAAAAAAAGACAGATTTACGTGATGGACACACACACACACATACCCCACACACACACATAACCACACACACACCACACACACACAACACACACACACACCACACACACACACACACACACACACACACACACACACATACCCACACACACACATAACCACACACACACACACACACACACACACACACACACACACACACACACACACACACACACACACATAACCACACACACACACACATAACCACACACACACACACATAACCACACACACATAACCACACACACACACACACACACACACACACACACACACACACACACACACACACACACACACACACACACACACATAACCACACACACACACACACACCCACACGATGCCCACCGTGCGATGGTCAGGTTGATAGCGTTCTGGTCTCTCACTCTGTGGGTAGGCGGTTCGAATCCTCGTGCTCCCGGGGATTTTTCACTTGACAAATTCGGGCGGTTACTGTCCCCCTTAGCAAGGGGATGGGGGTGTGTGGTGTGTGAGGTCCCAGCATTACCCAAAGATCGGTAATAATGAGCTCCAAGCTCGCACTGAGAGGGTGAAACTGGCGATCGCGAGCCAGCTCGCGTGGACAAGACCATGGGTG
>JACEEZ010015314.1:193737-216237 GCA_016584305.1 Chionoecetes opilio
CAGGGAGGAAGAAGCAGGGTGTGTGTGTGTGTGCAGAGCAGGGGAGGAGGAGGACAGCAGGGTGTGTGCGGGCGGGAGAAGAAGCAGGGTGTGTGTGTTGTGCAGGGCAGGCGGGAGGAGGAAGCAGGGGTGTGTGCAGGGCAGGGAGGAAGAAGCAGGGTGTGTGCAGGGCAGGGAGGAAGAAGCAGGTGTGTGTGCAGGGCAGGGAGGAAGAAGCAGGGTGTGTGTGCAGGGCAGGGAGGAAGAAGCAGGGTGTGTGTGCAGGGCAGGGCAGAGGATTATTGGCCAACACTTTATTTTGTTGCTTTTCATATTTCTGCAGCGTAAATTAGGAGAGAGAGGGAGGGAGTGGGAGAGAGAGAGGAGGGAGGGAGTGGGGAGAGAGAGAAAGGGAGGGAGTGAGAGGCCACCCACACTAGATCTGTGTCCATCCTTGGCCGCCCTGTCAAATTGTTCTGGCGGCGCCGCTGTGTGGGAGTGAGGAGGGAGGGAGGGAGGGAGGGAGAGCTTACGTGTGACTTGAGGTTGTTTACTCCTCCCTGCAACGTTATGGCTGGTGCCTCGTTATATTTCTACCTTATATAACGTCAAATCGGCAATAGGCAGTGGCACGTGCCCCCCCCCCCCTCCCATGAGCATCCGGAGCCCCCCCCCCCCACACACTGGCCATGGCTGACGTAATCTGCTTGGACCTGGGACTAACGCTATGCCCCAATACCCTTCTATGTGGCATCAGAATGTCTCTGGTCCGCTTGCCTAGTGCCCCTTATGCTCAGCTATGCCCTCCCAGGTGCCCCCTATTGATCGATGCCAAGCTACACCAGGGGTCCTCACTGCCGCCTGTTCCTTGTAGCTCCCTCAAGGGGGATTGGCCGCGGCAGAACAGTCTACATTTGCACCTGTCCCTGCACCTCACTCTCACTCTTACATCTCCTCACGTACCTACTCTTTAACTCTGTCTTCCCATGGACAGGCGGCCATCCTCGCGCACTGGTGACATCTACGCCACTCTTATACTGTAGGGGGGTGTTGGGGGAAGGCAGAAGGGAGGGGGTAGTGTGTTGGGGGAAGGGAGGGGTGGTGGGGGTTGGGGAGAGGGGAAAAGAAAGTTACTACGTGTTGAGGGTTACGTCTGCTAGCCATTCCCCCCTCCTCCTCCTCCTTCCTGTCTTATCCCTCTCGGGTTTACCAGGTTGAGTGTGAGGCAAATGTCCCTGTGGTGAATGTGATCCAGGGTGTGTGGGTGTGTTCCAGGGTGATGTGTGTGTGATCCAGGGTGATGTGTATGTGTGTGTTCCAGGGTGATGTGTGTGTGTGTGAGATCCAGGGTGCTGTGTGTGTGTGTGTGTGTGTGTGTAGCCAACAGGGGCTGACCTGCTGCTACCAACCACTGGGGGAGGGGGGTCACTGCACCAAAGCATTTTTTAAGCAAATCTATATATCAACAATAATATAAATCAATATAGGCTACAACAGTCTACATATGGTAAGCCCTGCCTTGAAGAGTTACTGTAAATGACTTATTACTTTTGATGAAGGCAAGTTTTATTTTTCCAGAAGCTAAAACTAATTGTAAAGAATTTAGTCCTTGCAGAACAAATATAGAGTTCCGGTGTTCTATATAAGGCTTGGTGTGAATTTATCTTTTTATTTCCCCTGTACATATATTCAAGATAATATTTTTACATTCCTTATATTAAAAGTAACACTCAATGAAAAAAACCCAATAGACTAGGTAATAGATCCATTTGTATCCTTGGATCATTGTGTTCTGGGACACAGGGATTTGTGGACAGAAATATGTGGATCACTAACTGACTCTTATCATTGCAGTGACCCAAGACTGTGCCTGGTGAAGAAAAGCCCCGATGACTGGCCAAGGAGAGAAATACAGCTGCCAAGGAGACGAGCACTGCAGCTGGGAGGGAGAGGAGACAAGGCAGCTGGGAGGGAGATAATGCAGCTGCAAAGGAGACAAGCACTGCAGCTGGGAGGGAGAGGAGACGATGCAGCTGGGAGGGAGAGGAGACGATGCAGCTGGGAGGGAGAGGAGACGATGAGCTGGGAGGGAGAGGAGACGATGCAGCTGGGAGGGAGAGGAGACGATGCAGCTGGGAGGGAGAGGAGACGATGCAGCTGGGAGGGAGAGGAGACGATGCAGCTGGGAGGGAGAGGAGACAATGCAGCTGGGAGGGAGAGGAGACGATGCAGCTGGGAGGGAGAAGAGACAATGGAGCTGGGAGGGAGAGGAGACGATGCAGCTGGGAGGGAGAAGACGATGCAGCTGGGAGGGAGATTGATTGATTGATTTAATGCCTAAAAAGGTGAATGTGCCACATCAGAGGTCATATGGCACTATGGCAAAGCATATCAAGGGTCAGGGTTAAAGAATAATAGTGAAACGGTGAGGGAAGGGGAAAGAACGGAATGTTACAGCAGGATGGTTAGATCAGATGTAGGATGTGGATTTGTTGGAGGAAGGAGGTTACATTGTCCAGGGAGAAGGAGGGGAATTCCGGGAGAATGTCCGCAAGACAGGGAGGTCTGGAAAGGGAGGACAAATGAGGGAAGGAACTGGAACGGGCAGGAGTAAGATGGGGGCAGGATATTAGGACATGTTGGACAGTGAGAGGAACTTGACAGAGTGTGCAGAGGGTTGGGGAGGAGCGTGACACGAGATAGGAGTGTGTGAGGTTGGTATGGCCTATGCGTAAGCGTGCGAGAGCAGTCTCCCAACGTCTATTAGAGTGGTAAGGATTTGACCATGGAGAGAGAGAGGGTTTGATCAGGCAAAGTTTATTGGCAGAGAAAGTGGTCCAGGAGGATTGCCAGCAGTCGAATAGGAAAGATTTAAAGGAAGGGTAGTAGTCGGAGGCTGGCAAGTTTGAGAAACGGGGGCATTGGGACATAGTAGCCGAGCGCGCCAAAGTATCAACGCGTCCGAGATACCCACGTGACTCGGTACCCAGCAGAAGCATATTGTTTTGTGGCGTACGGATAGGCGGAATAACCAGTCTTGGATCTCCCGAACAAGAGGGTGAAGTGAGCGAAGAGATTGTATAAGAGAAAGGGAATTGCGGGAATCAGTGAAGATAGTGAAGGAACAGGATGGGTAGAAAAGTATGTGTTTCAAGGCGAAGAGGATGGGAGAGGAGACAGTGCAGCTGGGAGGGAGAGGAGACAGTGCAGCTGGGAGGGAGAGGAGACAGTGCAGCTGGGAGGGAGAGGAGACAGTGCAGCTGGGAGGGAGAGGAGACAGTGCAGCTGGGAGGGAGAGGAGACAGTGCAGCTGGGAGGGAGAGGAGGCAATGCAGCTGGGAGGGAGAGGAGACAATGCAGCTGGGAGGGAGAGGAGACAATGCAGCTGGGAGGGAGAGGAGACAATGCAGCTGGGAGGGAGAGGAGACAATGCAGCTGGGAGGGAGAGGAGACAATGCAGCTGGGAGGGAGAGGAGACAATTTAATGTTGGTACAGAGCAGCAGTGTTAGAAGTCCAGAGGTCTCCCCACCGTGAAATTATTGATTTATTTTACTTTTTTTATTTTTTTATATATAAGTGTTATTTTTTATTATTTTTTTCCTAACTTATTTTTGGATTTTATTTTACTCTAATTATTTTTGGATTTTATTTTCCTCTAGACTTACTTATTTTTGGATTTTATTTCCCTCTAATTATGTTTGGATTTTATTTTCCTCTAGACTTACTTATTTTTGGATTTTATTTCCCTCTAATTATTTTTGGATTTTATTTTACTTGCATTATTTTTGGATTTTATTTTCCTGTAAACTTATTCAAGAGTAAAACTTGATACCATTTTATTCCCCCGTCACGCCACTAATGTTAATCAAACAAATAAATAAATGATCTAAGATTAATTCATTATTTTCTGTACCCTAAACTCTGACCTTCCCTACCTGTGTACACGATGACCTCTGAAAATGCCCTCCGATAATTGGCCGTTCCCAGTGTGGCGTTCCCGGGGCATTGATGACCCAGGGTGCTGCCGTAGTTAACCCCTTGAGGCCCAGAGCATAATTTCCATTGTAATTTGGGTATTCCATTAGATGATTTTAATTAATATAAGCAATACTTTATAGATATGACCTGTTTAGTATCCTTGTCCACTAACTAATTTGGTATATTAAGTGACTTTTCTTAATTTGATGGCTCGACAACATACAATTTTTCATAGCAAAGAAAGATCTGGGCGTGAAGGGGTTAAGCAGACACACACAAGGGTTGCAATAAGGTGTCCCACGTAGGTACACGCGGCACCCAGGGAAGCCAAGACGCTGCACAGGCCTGCACGGGACACTTCAATGCCACCCCCATGTTGCTCCACTACACTAATAGCCCTGGGTCGCCCACTGCTGCAGGACACTCACAGGGGACACTGACTAGTCTTATTTTTTTATTATGGTCAAAATGCAGTAAGGAAGCCACGCCCCCTGCCTCCCCTTCTATTCTACGGGGCAGCTGATTGGTGCATTCCTCATATCATCACTACCAATCACAATATCTTCACTACTTAACAGCGGCGTGACCACTGGACAGAGCAATCTTCACTACAGAGGGATTTTTTATTTTGTCACCCTCTGTAGTGAAGATTGCTCTGTCCAGTGGTCAAGCGCTGTTAAGTAGTGAAGATATTGTGATTGGTAGTGATGATACGAGGAATGCACCAATCAGCTGCCCCGTAGAATAGAAGGGCAGGCAGGGGGCGTGGCTTCCTTACTGCATTTTGACCATAATAAAAAAAAATAGACTATAGGTGGTAAGGCCGAGGCTGGGGTGATCAGGAGCACTGGACAGCTCGTGGACGTGTCGTGTGATAATCATGACACAAGTGATTCACACACGGACACGCTCGCTGGCATGCATGGCCGGCGCTGGGCTATTGACGGTGCGTGGCAAAGAGTTGATGCGTGTGCGAGGGGCCTAAAAGGAAGCAGAAAGTGACTGGTTGATACAGAAGGGCAGGTAGATCAGGCAGGTCATCGAGTGATAAGAATTAAAAAAAATTCAAGTACTTCTTTCCAATACTTCTATTCTTTTCCTTGAAGTACATGACATGAACTACAAAAAATATATATTCATTTTAATTCTTACATTGCAAAAAACCTTCCATGTGTTTCTTCAGTGGTAGCCAAACATTGCATGTGGATGTGCTAAGTGGTGCATAAACCTGCTCTATTAACAGGCTGAGCACAATATGAACACTACACAGTCTACTGAACACTACAACTTGATGGTAAGATGTATGCTACCGCCAATAACAGTAGTCGCCACTGCACTAATGTCGCCAGGCGAATATTACACATTTTAGCATCTCTACAGGCTAGTATGTGCCACTGAAGACAGGTACATAATATAAACTACTGTGCATGCCTCTTTAGTGGCACATACAAATCTGTAGTGATGATAAAATTTGTAATATATGGCACCTGGCGACATTGGAGCTCGTATTCGTAGTCACATACCATGCTTGATCGTGGTAATTGCTATGATTTTGTTCCATTTCTACTCAGTCAAAATTATTCACTTGATCTTGTAGCTGCCATGGAAAGTACTAGAGCAATCCTACAGTACTCCTATTGCAATCACAACAGAGCTGGCATCACATATTGATTTAATTAGGACAAGACAAAAAGTGAACAATGACCACGTACAATGATGGTATGTGACTACGAATACGAGCATAAGTGTAGTGGCGACTATAGTGTTAGTGATGGTAAGAGTAACCTGGGGTGCACCTTCAATATAATACAGTAGTTATGTATTCCATCAAAGTATTAGGTACACAGTCGATCAAGCAGGCGACAGTCAACCATAGTGACATGCAATGCATATTCAATTTAAATGAAAAATCCATGTAATACAAAAATAATTAGTTGCAATCAGATCCCAAAAATCCCATATATACCTATACCATGCATACCAGCAGAGCCTATCCAAATAAGTCAAGAGTATATGCCTTCAAAAATAGGCAAAGACGCTCCATCACACAGGGGCATATCTAGTCAAAATTAAGTGCTTTGCCATTCAAAAAAAAAAAAATCATTGAAACGGGCATATCTAATAAAAAAAAGGTGCATTATCATTCAAAAAGAAGATATTTAATGAAACAGGGGCATATCTAGTCAAAATGAAGTGCCTTGTCATTCAAAAAGAAGATATTCATTGAACGGGCATATCTAATACAAAAAAAATGCAGTCATTCAAAAAGCAGCTGCAATAAAAATAGGTACACCTTACACCACATAAGGGTGTCAAACACAAAGAAACAGCTGTATATTCCATCCATTAAGGTGCAAACACAAAGAAACAGCTGTATATTCCATCCATTAAGGTGCAAACACAAAGAAACAGCTGTATATTCCATCCATTAAGGTGCAACACAAAGAAACAGCTGTATATTCCATCCATTAAGGTGCAAACACAAAGAAACAGCTGTATATTCCATCCATTAAGGTGCAAACACAAAGAAACAGCTGTATATTCCATCCATTAAGGTGCAAACACAAAGAAACAGCTGTATATTCCATCCATTAAGGTGCAAACACAAAGAAACAGCTGTATATTCCATCCATTAAGGTGCAAACACAAAGAAACAGCTGTATATTCCATCCATTAAGGTGCAAACACAAAGAAACAGCTGTATATTCCATCCATTAAGGTGCAAACACAAAGAAACAGCTGTATATTCCATCCATTAAGGTGCAAAACACAAAGAAACAGCTGTATATTCCATCCATTAAGGTGCAAACACAAAGAAACAGCTGTATATTCCATCCATTAAGGTGCAAACACAAAGAAACAGCTGTATATTCCATCCATTAAGGTGCAAACACAAAGAAACAGCTGTATATTCCATCCATTAAGGTGCAAACACAAAGAAACAGCTGTATATTCCATCCATTAAGGTGCAAACACAAAGAAAACAGCTGTATATTCCATCCATTAAGGTGCAAACACAAAGAAACAGCTGTATATTCCATCCTTAAGGTGCAAACACAAAGAAACAGCTGTATATTCCATCCATTAAGGTGCAAACACAAAGAACAGCTGTATATTCCATCCATTAAGGTGCAAACACAAAGAAACAGCTGTATATTCCATCCATTAAGGTGCAAACACAAAGAAACAGCTGTATATTCCATCCATTAAGGTGCAAACACAAAGAAACAGCTGTATATTCCATCCATTAAGGTGCAAACACAAAGAAACAGCTGTATATTCCATCCATTAAGGTGCAAACACAAAGAAACAGCTGTATATTCCTCCATTAAGGTGCAAACACAAAGAAACAGCTGTATATTCCATCCATTAAGGTGCAAACACAAAGAAACAGCTGTATATTCCATCCATTAAGGTGCAAACACAAAGAAACAGCTGTATATTCCATCCATTAAGGTGCAAACACAAAGAAACAGCTGTATATCCATCCATTAAGGTGCAAACACAAAGAAACAGCTGTATATTCCATCCATTAAGGTGCAAACACAAAGAAACAGCTGTATATTCCATCCATTAAGGTGCAAACACAAAGAAACAGCTGTATATTCCATCCATTAAGGTGCAAACACAAAGAAACAGCTGTATATTCCATCCATTAAGGTGCAAACACAAAGAAACAGCTGTATATTCCATCCATTAAGGTGCAAACACAAAGAAACAGCTGTATATTCCATCCATTAGGTGCAAACACAAAGAAACAGCTGTATATTCCATCCATTAAGGTGCAAAACACAAAGAAACAGCTGTATATTCCATCCATTAAGGTGCAAACACAAAGAACAGCTGTATATTCCATCCATTAAGGTGCAAACACAAAGAAACAGCTGTATATTCCATCCATTAAGGTGCAAACACAAGAAACAGCTGTATATTCCATCCATTAAGGTGCAAACACAAAGAAACAGCTGTATATTCCATCCATTAAGGTGCAAACACAAAGAAACAGCTGTATATTCCATCCATTAAGGTGCAAACACAAGAAACAGCTGTATATTCCATCCATTAAGGTGCAAACACAAAGAAACAGCTGTATATTCCATCCATTAAGGTGCAAACACAAAGAAACAGCTGTATATTCCCATCCATTAAGGTGCAAACACAAAGAAACAGCTGTATATTCCATCCATTAAGGTGCAAACACAAAGAAACAGCTGTATATTCCATCCATTAAGGTGCAAACACAAAGAAACAGCTGTATATTCCATCCATTAAGGTGCAAACACAAAGAAACAGCTGTATATTCCATCCATTAAGGTGCAAACACAAAGAAACAGCTGTATATTCCATCCATTAAGGTGCAAACACAAAGAAACAGCTGTATATTCCATCCATTAAGGTGCAAACACAAAGAAACAGCTGTATTTCCATCCATTAAGGTGCAAACACAAAGAAACAGCTGTATATTCCATCCATTAAGGTGCAAACACAAAGAAACAGCTGTATATTCCATCCATTAAGGTGCAAACACAAAGAACACAGCTGTATATTCCATCCATTAAGGTGCAAACACAAAGAAACAGCTGTATATTCCATCCATTAAGGTGCAAACACAAAGAAACAGCTGTATATTCCATCCATTAAGGTGCAAACACAAAGAAACAGCTGTATATTCCATCCATTAAGGTGCAAACACAAGAAACAGCTGTATATTCCATCCATTAAGGTGCAAACACAAAGAAACAGCTGTATATTCCATCCATTAAGGTGCAAACACAAAAAACAGCTGTATATTCCATCCATTAAGGTGCAAACACAAAGAAACAGCTGTATATTCCATCCATTAAGGTGCAAACACAAAGAAACAGCTGTATATTCCATCCATTAAGGTGCAAACACAAAGAAACAGCTGTATATTCCATCCATTAAGGTGCAAACACAAAGAAACAGCTGTATATTCCATCCATTAAGGTGCAAACACAAAGAAACAGCTGTATATTCCATCCATTAAGGTGCAAACACAAAGAAACAGCTGTATATTCCATCCATTAAGGTGCAAACACAAAGAAACAGCTGTATATTCCATCCATTAAGGTGCAAACACAAAGAAACAGCTGTATATTCCATCCATTAAGGTGCAAACACAAAGAAACAGCTGCATATTCCATCCATTAAGGTGCAACACAAAGAACAGCTGTATATTCCATCCATTAAGGTGCAAACACAAAGAAACAGCTGTATATTCCATCCATTAAGGTGCAAACACAAAGAAACAGCTGTAATTTCCATCCATTAAGGTGCAAACACAAAGAAACAGCTGTATATTCCATCCATTAAGGTGCAAACACAAAGAAACAGCTGTATATTCCATCCATTAAGGTGCAAACACAAAGAAACAGCTGTATATTCCATCCATTAAGGTGCAACACAAAGAAACAGCTGTATATTCCATCCATTAAGGTGCAAACACAAAGAAACAGCTGTATATTCCATCCATTAAGGTGCAAACACAAAGAAACAGCTGTATATTCCATCCATTAAGGTGCAAACACAAAGAACAGCTGTATATTCCATCCATTAAGGTGCAAACACAAAGAAACAGCTGTATATTCCATCCATTAAGGTGCAAACACAAAGAAACAGCTGTATATTCCATCCATTAAGGTGCAAACACAAGAAACAGCTGTATATTCCATCCATTAAGGTGCAAACACAAAGAAACAGCTGTATATTCCATCCATTAAGGTGCAAACACAAAGAAACAGCTGTATATTCCATCCATTAAGGTGCAAACACAAAGAAACAGCTGTATATTCCATCCATTAAGGTGCAAACACAAAGAAACAGCTGTATATTCCATCCATTAAGGTGCAAACACAAAGAAACAGCTGTATATTCCATCCATTAAGGTGCAAACACAAAGAAACAGCTGCATATTCCATCCATTAAGGTGCAAACACAAAGAACGTGCGTGCGTACGTGCGTGCAGGGGATTTACGAGACAGCCCTGGTGACCCCTAGACTTACTGCTGTGTGCTGTGTGTAGTCTGCTGCTGTGCTGAGCCTGCTGAGCCTGCCGACTCCCGCTGCAGACACTCCAACTGCTGTTTCAGGGCCGTCTCTTGAGCCTTTATTTTGATGTTCCTGTCCTTCACCTTCATCAAGGCCCCGCCCTCATGCCTGAAAGCCAAAGTACTCATCACTCATCACATTAACCCCTTGAGACCCAGAACGTAATTTCCATTGTATTTTGGCTACCCTATGAAGATTTTTAGTGACTATAAGCAATATTTTATAGATATGACCTGTTTAGTACCCTTGTCCACTAACTAATTTGGTGTATTCAGTTACTTTTCGTAATTGTATGGCTGACAACAGACAATTTTATATAGCAAAGGAAAGATCTGGGCGTGAAGGGGTTAAGGCCTGTTTTGAGACAATATGAATTTATATATTTACATATATTGAGAAGCAAAAAGTGTGCAAAGCCAAGGACAATCTAGATCAATACAGATCCAGAAACATGAACGCACACCACACACACACACACACACACACAGAAATAAAGTGACCAACACTCGACCAGAGAAGAGAAAGAGGAGACTTAATAACAATGTTTAAGCTGATAACAAAGATGGAAGAAATGGACAATGAGAGACTACTGACTCGGAAACAAAGAGAAGGTCGCTACACAAGATGACATACAAGACAACTAGGAAAAGGGAGATGCCTGAACAACATAAACAAGTACAGTTTCCCTCATAGCAATGTAGAAGTTTGGAATGGACTAAATGAGGTGATATCGGCAAAGAATGTGCACCAGTTGAAAGAAAGACTGGATAAATGTAGCTACGGATATGGGACCCCACCAGTGTAGCTCAGGCCCTGTAAAACACAACTAGGTAAACACACACTGACTCGGAAGCAAAGAGAAGGTCGATACACAAGAGGACATACACAAAAATTAGGAGAAGTGTATTAAAGTAATATAGGAACATTTGGAGTGAGGGTGAGCCCAGACCTCCGTCCTAGGAAACAATGTATTGAGGCCAGAAATAGAGCTAATAGAGTATTAGGATTCATTACCAGAAGTGTTAAAAGTAGAAGTGCGGAAGTTATTCTAAAGCTTTATCTGGCTCTAGTCAGGCCTCGCCTAGACTATGCGGTTCAGTTTTGGTCTCCATATTACAGGAAGGATATAGCCTTGTTAGAAACAGTGCAGAGAAGGATGACCAAAATGATACAAGGGATGCATAACTTTAGTTATGAATGGAGATTGAAGTTATTAAAATTACACTCACTCGAGAGACGCAGAGTAAGAGGCGATCTGATAGAAGTTTTTAAGTGGATAAAGGGATTTAATAAAGGAGAGGTAGGAAAAGTTCTTACGGCTTTTAACCAGGGTAGAACAAGAAGTAACGGATTCAAGCTGGAAAAGTGTAGATTTAGAAAGGAAATAGGGAAAAACTGGTTCACAAATAGGGTGGTGAATGAATGGAATGGTCTCAGTAGACAGATAGTTAGTGCAGAGTCATTAGGGAGCTTTAAAGAGGAGCTGGATAGGTTCATGGATGGGGATGAAAGGTGGATGTAGGTAGTGTTAAGTGACAGGAACTACCACGTGTAGGCCTCGCGGACTCTTAAAGCTTCCTTATGTTCTTATGTTCTTATGTAAAAGGGAGATGCCTGAACAACATAAAGAAGTACAGCTTCCCTCATAGCAATGTAGAACTACACGTCTTGTAGGTTACACAGCTAGGTCAATACAAGTATAGCTCAGGCCAGGGCACTAGATATAGACTAATAGACTAAATATATAGATAGATGTCTTTGATATATAGATCGATGCTTCAGAAGATCATATTCTTTAGTGTTTTTGAAGGATTTTGATGTATAGAGAGAGGCTTCAGTGTCGTCTAACCTCATCAAATGTCTAACCTTATAAAATGTCTAACCTCATAAAACGTTTAACCTCATGAAATATTAGAAGTAGAACAACAAAGAGATGCTTCAGAAGATGTTTATGTGATCCCAGAAGACACCAAACATGCCACCCTTTCCAGTGCATTTTTTAAGCCAATCTTACTGGGCGACATTCTTTGGATAGCCAGAGAGGTAAAGGCCTACCTGTTGAAATATAGTTTTTTGAATACATCAACTTCACCCTTTTGTATGTTGTGTATAAATAAAGATCCTATGCAGTAATAAGAATGCACTTCTGGATCTAACACACACAGATAAGATGAACCATTGCATCCAGGAAGGATTTTATGAACAAATATCTTGTCACCCAGTAGCTTAAAAATGTTCTTACTGGGCGACAGTTTTCCATCACTGGGAGACATTTTGGTCGCCCAGTTAGCATGGTAAAAACTGCACTGGTCCAGGCCATGTGTGTTATAACGAGGCCAATACACACACACACACACACTTACATGATTGTGTTGAGTGCGTGTAAAGCAAGAGTGTGCGGGCCGGTGCCCTGAGTGTAGGCCGCCTGTGTCTCCTCCAGCCTGGCCACGGCCGCCTCCCCCTCCAACACCTCCTGACTCATGTCTCCTACACTCTCACCCTGCACGGAGTAAAAGAACATAAGACGAACATGAGAACATAAGGAAGCTACAAGAGGCCGCGAGACCTACACGAGGTAGTTCCTGTCACAAGTATAAATGTTGTTATTGGAGGGAATATTGTCTTTAAGCTTGTCCATTTATGTAATTTAGACGGCAAAAATTTACCCTCAAAACAGCACCACTGACTTAACCCCTTCACGCCCAGATCTTTCCTTGGCTATCTATAATTGTCTGTTGTTAGCCATAAAATTACGAAAAGGTGACTGAATACACCAAATGAGTTAGTGGACAAGGATACTAAACAGGTCATAGCTATAAAACATTGCTTATAGTCACTAAAAATCGTCTAATGGTACCCAAATTACAATGGCAATTACGTTCTGGGCCTCAAGGGGTTCAGAACACTATGGAAAGTGATCTTCAGTTTATCTGTGACTGAATGAAAACAACATCATTATCAAGTCCATCAAGGCTGGGAAAAAAAAAGAGAGAGAGAGAGAGAGAGAGAGAGAGAGAGAGAGAGAGAGAGAGAGAGAGAGAGAGAGAGAGAGAGAGAGAGAGAGGAGAGAGAGAGAGGAGAGAGAGAGAGAGAGAGAGAGAGAGAGAGAGAGAACGAGAGAACGAGAGCGAGAGAACGAGAGAGACGAGAGAGCGAGAGAGAGAGAGAGAGGAGAGAGAGAGAGAGAGAGAGAGAGAGCGAGAGAGAGAGAGCGAGAGCGAGAGAGAGAGAGAGCGAGAGAGAGAGAGCGAGAGAGAGAGAGAGCGAGAGAGAGAAGAGAGCGAGAGGCGAGAGAGAGAGAGAGAGCGAGAGAGAGAGAGAGCGAGAGCGAGAGAGAGCGAGGAGAGCGAGAGCGAGCGAGAGCGAGCGAGAGCGAGCGAGCGAGAGCGAGACGAGAGAGCGAGCGGAGCGAGAGCGAGCGAGAGCGAGAGCGAAGCGAGAGCGAGAGCGAGCGAGAGCGAGAGCGAGCGAGAGCGAGAGGAGCGAGAGCGAGCGAGAGCGAGAGCGAGCGAGAGAGAGAGCGAGCGAGAGGAGAGAGAGAGCGAGCGAGAAGCGAGAGCGAGACGAGGAGAGCGGAGCGAGAGCGAGAGAGGGGGGCAGGAGAGCGAGCGAGAGCGAGCGAGAGAGAGAGAGAAGCGAGAGCGAGCGAGAGCGAGCGAGAGAGGAGCGAGAGAGAGAGGGCGAGGCGAGGAGAGAGAGAGAGAGAGCGAGCGAGAGCGAGCGAGAGAGAGAGAGAGAGAGCGAGCGAGAGCGAGAGAGAGAGAGCGAGCGAGAGCGAGCGAGAGCGAGCGAGAGAGCGAGCGAGAGCGAGCGAGAGAGAGAGAGAGAGAGAGAGAGAGAGAGAGAGAGAGAGCGAGAGCGAGAGCGAGAGAGTCAAGTTAAGTGACCTTCAATTCACAGTACTTGCTATGATGCTTATATCATTTTTTCTTTAAGTACCGTTTGTGTGTGTGTGTGTGTGTGTGTGTGTTAGTTAGTCACCTGGGTCAGCAGCTGCAGACTCCTGAACTCTGAGGTCAACTCCCGCGTGTCTGTCTCAAACTCGCTCCTGCAACAAAGACACGAGGCGGCTGCTGACAACACCAAGGATACTTAAGAACACAAGAACATAGGAACATAAGGAAGCTACAAGAGGCTGGGAGACCTACACGTGGTAGTTCCTGTTACTTAACACTACCTACATCCACCTTTCAGCCCGTCCATTAATTTATCCAGCCTCCTTTTAACCCCTTGAAGCCCAGATCTTACCTTTGCTATAAAAAATGTGTCTGTTGTCAGCCATACAATTACGAAAAGTAACTAAATATACCAAATTAGTTAGTGGACAAGGATACTAAACAGGTCATATCTATAAAACATTGCTTATAGTCACTACAAATCGTCTAATGGCACCCAAATTACAATGGAAATTACGTTCTGGGCGTGAAGGGGTTAAGCCACACCCTGCCACTCAGTACTCACACCAGCAGCAGTCTTATCTTCAGCAGCTTCTCTCTTTGAGCCTTATTCTCCTCCAGCTGATACTTGCTGGACTGCAGCTCCTCGTTCAGCTGCTTGATCCGCAGCAGGTCCGCCCGCTCCTGCTCCTCTGTCAATTGGCTCTGTACTGAGACATAAGAACATAAGAACATAAGAACATAAGAACATAAGAACTTAAGAACATAAGAACATAAGAACATAAGAACTTAAGAACATAAGAACATAAGAACATAAGAACATAAGAACTCAAGAACATAAGAAAATAAGGAAGCTACAAGAGGCTGGGAGACCTACACGTGGTAGTTCCTGTTACTTAACACTACCTACATCCACCTTTCATCCCCATCCATGAATTTATCCAGCCTCCTTTTAAAGCTCCCTAATGACTCCGCACTAACTACCTGACAACTGAGTCCATTCCAATCATTCACCACCCTATTTGTGAACCAGTTTTTCCCCATTTCTGTTTTAAATCTGCGCTTTTCCAGCTTGAATCCGTGACTTCTTGTTCAGACACCAAAAATCAGGCTGTAATGCACCAATGACCTGCGGGAAGAAGCAATGGCTGTAATAAAGAATGGCTGCGGATGACGGCAGCTGTGGCAAAACTGTCGCGTGGATGGTGAAGGTTTCTGACGGAGGGAGTACGGCTATATAAGTACGTTGGGGAGGCGGTGGCAGAGTGGTTATAGTGTCTCCGAGTGGCGTTCTCGGTGACCAGAGTTCGATCCCCGCTGAGAACCAAAATCAACCTTTTAAATCTTTCTGCACCGTCGAGTGGCCTAAGAACACCCACATGCTGCCCATTAACTCTGCCTTGGATTGCGAGTGCATTGGAGGACACAGGGGGCGGCATGAGCCTCTAATCACAGGCGTCACTATAAGAATCCTGCCTCTTAAAATCTTACCACAGGTGAGGGCCAGCCATCACAGCCCTCAAATGAGCCTCCAGGGCCTACCATCCCTGGAGGTCACTGCCTACAGGCGGTATAGGCAGAAGTGTAAACAAAAATTATAATAAATAAAATATAATAAATAGACGTACGATAAACACTCTCCAAATTGAACCCGTTTAATTCAAGCTTCGGATAATTCAACCTGTTTGGGGCCAGTTCAAAATGTTCAATAACTTTCCATAATTCGAGCAAGTTTGAATTATCCTTAGCCTTACTAGTGGGAGTCCGACCTCTCCCATGCGGTGCTGCGGCTGCCTAGCGTGATCTGATATATGATCATTTATAATTATCGTATAAATATGATAGGCGGAGGAAGAAGGCGGGAGGGGGAGGAGGAAGAAGGGGAGAGGAGGAGGAAAGGGGGGAGAGGAGGAGAGGGGGGAGGGGAAGAGGGACGAGGAGGAGGAAGGAGGGGAGAGGGGGGGAGAAGAGGGTGGACAGGAAAGGAGGAGAGGAGAGGAGGAGGAGGAAGGAGAAGAGAAAGGGAGGAGAGGAATGGAAGAGAGAACTATTTTAAGTATCCTCGCTTTGTGTACAATCCTTCAGAGTCCTTCAGGGCCTCTCGCTCCTGCAGCATCTACAGGAGTCATGGGAGGGGATTAAGTCCCACAGGATTGCTATAGTATTCTAGGTTTTTATAAGTACTTGACAATCGCATCTTCTCTTCTTCTTCTTTCAGGTGGAGCTAACCGCGGTTTTCACCGGTTCAAAGCCTAATTCGGCTGCTCCCTAGGGCTGTATGAGGCCCTAACTCTCTGCTCTTTTTTCCCAAGCCTTTCTAAAAATACTTTAACCCTTCGATGATTCTTCTATTTGTTCCTGTACCTACTCAACCTAAAAGAAATTCCATTATCCCATCTATGTCCCCTGCCACTCTATCCCACTGATCCACGCCTACCTCCCGTGCCACTATTGCTAAAGCGCTCTCTTTCCTCATCATACCTTGGACACATTAATACCAGGTGATCTACAGTTTCATCTAGGCTACCCATACACATTTTTCTGCGTTTTTCTCGAGCATGGGTGGCTCAAATAGGGATTAATAATACTAATACTGAAAATACTAATACTGATCGTTGTATTGAAGTAATGATTAATCTAGCAATGCCTAGCATATTGTTATGTCTTGTAATAAGTTTTGTCTAATTTGTGTTTTTTAGAGAATATCTGGAAGTATCATGTCATTGTGAATTGGCTGAAATAGGGACTTCTAATCATTGTAACTGAAAACTGACTCCATATTCGTGTTCAGCATGCCCGATAACTGCTAGGAACTAATTTTCAAGCAAATCTATTTTTCAAAAAATATCGCAAATTTTGCAAGGGGTATGCCTTGATTTTTTTGGAAAATCACGTTTTTTTCAATAACTAAAAAATTATGGCAGATAGATGCAACATGTATAGATATAAATATGAAGCAGAGCAAGGGCTATCTTTTGGAGTAAAGCAAAAAATTATTGATTGGTAAATAACCGAGAAAATAGCATATTCGTACAATTATACAAAATATCAAATTTATACAAAATTTTCGACAACCATGAGGTGTTTTGACAAGCCAATTACTGCATCATGTAGAACACCTCAAGATGAACCTTTGTTACTTCGATAAGTTTTCTTACGACTCATAGTTTTGCGGCAAAATAACAAAAACCTGATTTTCAACAATTTTGAAATATTTTTGAGTCAGCCAGAAATCCGAAAATATTTTTTTTGCTAGATAATTGGAAATGCCGGGGATACAATTGTAGATCCATCCATTTACAATAACTTTTGATGGGTAAGTGTTGCTGTGTGTGAAACAAGTTGCGAGCTGAACGCGTTATAGTAAATATATGTTTATAATTCAGAAACCGTTCATGATAGGTCAGTGTAGACGCGAGACCAGTGTTGCCACCTCAGTGTAGGGGAAGGGACTAACTCTATATGATTTTTACGCATAGTAATACATCATACTTCTAGTTTAAAGCAGTTTTACTTTGAAAATTGCTCATATTATGGAAAGTAATTGAAATTTTTTAACTGGCCTGAAACAGGTCGCATTATCCAAAATTTGAATGATGGGGGTTTGCTTCAGAGAGGGCTACTGTGGCTGCATGGTATAAACAAAAATTGGCATGGCTTAAGAAATATTTTTGCACCAAAATATAGTCTTAAGAACTTTGTATAACATGTCTGCAAGAGCTAGTTTGAGCATGTCACTTACAAAGGCTTGAAACTTAATATAAATCCAATGTCCAAGGAAATGTCCACGAGATTCTGAGTGTGTGATTAAAGAGTGTGGACACTGCTATGATGAAGCTTAGTGTTGTGCTGTGTGTGTAGGACACTGCTATGATGAAGCTTAGTGTTGTGCTGAGTGTGTAGGACACTGCTATGATGAAGCTTAGTGTTGTGCTGTGTGTGTAGGACACTGCTATGATGAAGCTTAGTGTTGTGCTGTGTGTGTAGGACACTGCTATGATGAAGCTTAGTGTTGTGCTGTGTGTGTAGGACACTGCTATGATGAAGCTTAGTGTTGTGCTGAGTGTGTAGGACACTGCTATGATGAAGCTTAGTGTTGTGCTGAGTGTGTAGGACACTGCTATGATGAAGCTTAGTGTTGTGCTGTGTGTGTAGGACACTGCTATGATGAAGCTTAGTGTTGTGCTGAGTGTGTAGGACACTGCTATGATGAAGCTCAGTGTTGTGCTGAGTGTGTAGTGTGTGGTCTCCGTGGTGCAGTGGAGTGTAAGTGTTGTGTGTCATGCCATCAGCCATGCCCGGCAGCTGCTGCCTCACCTCGGTTGAAGTCGGCCATGGCGCGATGCTGGGCGGTGAGGCGACACTTGCACTCCTGCACCCCCTGCAGCTGCTCCTTGCGGCGCTGCGCCTCCTCCAGGTCTGCATTCTGTGACAGGGCACCGGGGAGAAAGCAAACCACTAAATAACCCTTCTCAACACAAAGGCAGGTTTGTATACGACAATCACAGGGAATATAAATATATGTGTGTATATATATATATATATATATATATATATATATATATATATATATATATATATATATAAATATCCATACTATATTACATACATACATCCATACAATACTATATTATCCCCCCCCTTTTCAATGTTCTGTGTACGCCACTGCCTACACCCTACACAGCTGTCTCTAACACATAGTGACACTACGTTACATCTACTAGATCTTCTTCAGGCTACAAGTGACCCAGAGATCTTCTTCATACTTGTAATACAAGTTGTGCAAGTTTAGAATCCCTTGGAATTTTTGTGGCCCGATTTTTAGGCTGGCCGTGAGGCCCATGCCTTGTCTGCCTAATGGTTAATGCTGCACTGCGTGGGCCCATGCCTTGTCTGCCTAATGGTTAATGCTGCACTGCGTGGGCCCATGCCTTGTCTGCCTAATGGTTAATGCTGCACTGCGTGGGCCCATGCCTTGTCTGCCTAATGGTTAATGCTGCACTGCGTGGGCCCATGCCTTGTCTGCCTAATGGTTAATGCTGCACTGCGTGGGCCCATGCCTTGTCTGCCTAATGGTTAATGCTGCACTGCGTGGGCCCATGCCTTGTCTGCCTAATGGTTAATGCTGCACTGCGTGGGCCCATGCCTTGTCTGCCTAATGGTTAATGCTGCACTGCGTGGGCCCATGCCTTGTCTGCCTAATGGTTAATGCTGCACTGCGTGGGCCCATGCCTTGTCTGCCTAATGGTTAATGCTGCACTGCGTGGGCCCATGCCTTGTCTGCCTAATGGTTAATGCTGCACTGCGTGGGCCCATGCCTTGTCTGCCTAATGGTTAATGCTGCACTGCGTGGGCCCATGCCTTGTCTGCCTAATGGTTAATGCTGCACTGCGTGGGCGGTAATGGTATATTATGACGTGTTTTCGCCAAGTGTTTCCCCCTGAGACCAATACCCAGTCCATACAAGTGTTGACAAGTGACGGGGCAAGGAGGACGAGGACAATATAACCATTGACTACTGAAGGGAGACTCACCATGGCAGCGAGGTTGGCGGTGTAGTCAGAGAGGCTGGTGGCAAGGCTGGCTACCTTCATCTTGGCCTCTCCCTTGTCTCTGGGGCCGCCTGGCGTCATCCGGGGGTTGGGCGAGGTCATCCTTAACACTGAGGCAACACTTGAGGCTGCAACACACACGCTACACACGCTAAACGTACAACACAAAGGCGATGTTATCAGGTGGCTTCAAATCCAATGTGGCGGACACGGACAGACTCGCTGCACCACAAACAGGGACCAAGCCTATAAGTAAATAAACCTTCAATAAATAAAGGTTTAACCCATATTTTAGGCTTCCGTAGGCCTATTTATATTCTCTTAGGCCTATGAGAAGGTAGATTATTTACTTATTTCATTATATAGTGGTTGTATACTCACTTTAATGGCGTAGTTTTATAGTTATGAGAGAAAATATGATACACTGGAAGCCGCTGTGAAAAACCCGACCCTATTTAACCCTTATTTTAGGCTTCCATAGGCCTATTTCTAGTCTCTTAGGCCTATGGGAAGGTAGATTATTTACTTATTTCATTATATAGTGGTTGTATACTCACTTTAATGGCGTAGTTTTATAGTTATGAGAGAAAATATGAAGATAATTTGATACACTTTTAGCCGCTGTGAAAAACCCGACCCTATTTAACCCTTATTTTAGGCTTCCATAGGCCTATTTCTAGTCTCTTAGGCCTATGAGAAAGTAGATTATTTACTTATTTCATTATATAGGGGTTGTATACTCACTTTAATGGCGTAGGTTTATAGTTATGAGAGAAAATATGAAGATATTTGAATACACTGGAAGCCGCCGTGAAAAACCCGACCCTATTTAACCCTTATTTTAGGCTTCCATAGGCCTATTTCTAGTCTCTTAGGCCTATAGGAAGATAGATTATTTACTTATTTCATTATATAGTGGTTGTATACTCACTTTAATATCGTAGGTTTATAGTTAGGAGCTAAAATAAGACACGAAGATTTTTGTTTCCGAGAAAAATTGCTACTAGACTTATTCCAGTTTGCATTTTGGATTAAATTTGTTTATTTCTTTTGTTTCTCTCTCTATAATGTTATAAGTTATATCTTCTATTGTATTATATATAGCCTCGCCCGTCACCTAGCAACCAGTCAAATAAGAACCTATATAGTTTACATAATAGTTTAAAATTAGTAAGCTTATCTTATCAAAATTTCGAGATATAGGGTCAATTCTAATCATAATATTACGGTAGATGGTATGCACAATGTATTTATTTGATAGATTTTGCTTTTTTTTTGTAGAAATATAGAGAAAGAGAAAAAAAGTGTTTATGAGGTAGAGAAAGATGGTTTTGTGAGAGAGAGAGAGAGAGAGAGAGAGAGATTTTTGAGGTAGAGGAGAGAAAGATGGTTTTGTGAGAGAAAGAGAGAGAGAGAGAGAGAGAGAGTATATATATATAGATATAATTTTTGATAATTTTTTTGTTTGCCCTTGGCCAGTCCTTTGTGATCTAAAAAAAGAAAACAAGTGTGAGGAACCATTGATAGTCAAACATATTTCTCCAAAATAGTTTTCATTGAGCAAGACTGTACACGTCCACACTGTCCTGGCCGCGGCAATCCCGAGCCTCACCACACACACACACACACCACACACACACACACACCACACACACACACACACCACAACAGAGCATTTTTTAAGCAAATCTTACTGGGCGATATCCATGCTGTGTTTATGAATCTTCCAGTGGCACCAAAAAAATGTCACTGCGCTATCTAACAATCGACGGGTAATTGATGGCTCTACAAGTCATAGGCAATAATAGAAGACATAGATGTAAATACAAATCATTACTTTTTAGGCAGTAATAAGAATGGACATGAGCCATTACATCCCACAAGGACTTTATGAATAAATATCTTGTCGCCCTTAAAAATGTCCTTACTGGGGGAGTTTTTATCACCGGGAGACATTTTGGTCGCCCAGTTATCATGTAAAAAAATGCACTGCTCCACAACTGCATGTCAACATTAACAATAATCATAACTTTGAACTCTCAGGCACATCAAATCTATAGTTGCAAGGCTAACACTTAACCCCTTGAGACCCAGAACATAATTTCCATTGTAATTTGGGTAGCATTAGACGATTTTTAGTGACTATAGGCAATATTTTATAGCTATGACCTGTTTAGTATCCTTGTCCACTAACTAATTTGGTATATTTAGTGACTTTTCTTAATTTTATGGCTAACAACAGACAATTTTTTTTATAGCCAAGGAAAGATCTGGGCGTGAAGGGGTTACATACATGGCTATAATTATGTCTTAAATTCCTTCTTCAAACATCAGGGCGTCATCATTTATACCTCTTGCGTTCCTTCCTATCACTGCTCATCCTATTTTGTGCTACCGTAGATAACACTATAGTCGCCAGTCACTTGCCACTGCACTAATGTCGCCAGGTTACAATATATTACGAATTTTAGCATCACTACAGACTTTTATTTGCCACTGAAGACGCATGCACAGTAGTTTATATTATGTACATCACACTACATGTCTTCAGTGGCACATAAAAGTCTGTAGTGATGCTAGAATTCGTAATATATTGTGCCTGGCGACATTGGTGCAGTGGCAAGTGACTGGCGACTATAGTGTTATCTACGGTACCATATCCTATCCTAGTCTGAAATGTCTTATCCACTTTCTATCCTACTATCCACTTCCTATTTACTTCCTATCCACTGCCTATCCTACTATGTAGCTACTTCCTATCCAGTCTATCCTACTATCCACCTATGTACTTCCTGTCCACTGTCTATCCTACTATCCACCTCCTATTTACTTCCTATCCACTGTCTATCCTACTATCCACCTCCTATTTACTTCCTATCCACTGTCTATCCTACTATCCACCTCCTATTTACTTCCTATCCACCTCCTATTTACTTCATATCCACTGTCTATCCTATTATCCACCTCCTATTTACTTCATATCCAGTCTATCCTACTATCCACCTCCTATTTACTTCCTATCCAC
>JACEEZ010015314.1:221237-273737 GCA_016584305.1 Chionoecetes opilio
GCCTGGCGACATTAGTGCAGCGGCGACTATAGTGTTATCGACAGAAGTATGTCTGAAAATTTTACAAACTTAATGAGGTTAGACCATTCGAATTACAAATATATATAACAGACATAAAAAACATTTGAATTATTTTTCCATATACTCTTCACATTCATTTTTTGTCAACAAGATGAGTCAGATCATTAAGAAAATAACCCTTGTCTCCTTCTACTAAGAGTGAGTCGCCTCCTTGACCACGCGGGGACACATGCACCCAACACCTTCTTGTGATTCCCTTGGAAGAATGTACATGTACACCTATAGCCTATTTGTTTTATTACGGTCAAAATGCAGTAAGGAAGCCACGCCCCCTGCCTCCCCTTCTATGCTACGGGGCAGCTGATTGGTGCATTCCTCGTATCATCACCACCAATCACAATATCTTCACTACTTAACAGCGGCGTGACCACTGCACAGAGCAATCTTCACTACAGAGGGTGACAAAATCAAAAATCCCTTTGTAGTGAAGATTGCTGTCCAGTGGTCACGCTGCTGTTAAGTAGTGAAGATATTGTGATTGGTAGTGATGATACGAGGAATGCACCAATCAGCTGCCCCGTAGAATAGAAGGGGAGGCAGGGGGCGTGGCTTCCTGACTGCATATTGACCCTAATAAAACAAATAGACTATAAACACACACCTCTTACCCCTTAACATGCTACACACACCCACCTTAGGTCTCCTTGTTGCGTACAAAATTACAAAGCTTGTCTCTTGTATGGACACTATTCACAGCTCTTAAGATTAGCTCTAAACATATAAAATGCTGCACCATGCCTAGCTCTGATACAAAGAGCATTGTAATATAGTGTTATGGCTACGGCTATGCCAATCACCGCACTCTTAGCCAATGGACAGGATTCTTGAGGTGACCGCATGCACACACACACACACACAGACACACACACACACACAGAATCACACACACACCCAACACTCAGATCTCAGAGTTGGAGTAGCGCTGCAGCAGTTGGGTGTGGCACGTGTCACACACCCTCACCGGCCGCGCAGAGGAGGGAAGAGGCATCGTGTTATCGCTGCAGCTGTGGCAGAATATATTACCACAGTGGCGGCAGTGGTGTCTCCTGCGGGCAATGCTGAACTCCTTCTCACAGAGGCGGCAGTGGGTGGCCTCCTTGTCCGGCGCCCACTGTGCCTCCCGCAGAGACTTGGAGACGTCCCTGAGGTCGGCCATCTTGAGCTTGGACTCCGAGAGGTGGGCGCCCAGCTCCTCCAGCGTCCTCTCCTGGTTTTCCACCGTGCCGATCAGCTGCACGTGCGCTCCCTTCAGGATCTGGTAGTCCTGCCAGGGAGAGGGAACCACTGTACTTGATTCAAGCTGGAAAAGCATAGATTTAAAAAGGAAATTGGGAGAAACTGGTTCACAAATAGGGTGGTGAATGATTGGAATGGACTCAGTAGACAGGTAGTTAATGCGGAGTCTATTGGGGTCTTTAAAAGGAGGCTGGATAAATATCATGGATGGGGATGAAAGGTGGATGTAGGTAGTGTTAAGTAACAGGAACTACCACGTGTAGGTATCACAGCCTCTTGTAGCTTCCTTATTTTTTCTTATGTTGTAATGTAGTCAGAGTTGTATAGCAATAATTATATAGAGTATAAAGCAATGTTATGATTCTTACTTGTTGTTGCCTGGTGAGTTCCTTGAGCTGGTGTTGGAGCTCAGCCTTGATCTCCCGGTCCTTGACCAGCGTCTCCTGCAGGGACTGCCGCCACTCACGCTCTATCTTGAGGTCCGTCTCCAGGCTGGACGACTGCAGCTCTCCGTCACACACCTGCGGACATGCACCACCCTGTAGCCTACCACCACTATTAACCCCTTGAGACCCAGAATGTAATTTTCATTGTAATTTGGGTACCATTACACAATTTTTAGTGACTATAAGCAATATTTTATAGATATGACCTGTTTAGTATCCTTGTCCACTAACAAATTTGGTATATTCAGTTACTTTTTGTAATTTTATGGCTCGACAACAGACAATTTTATATAGCAAAGGAAAGATCTGGGCGTGAAGGGGTTAAGGTCCAATATATAACCAACTCATAATTCCAACCCAACTGCTCAATGCTATCCACTTGTACACATTGGCCCTCCTACCACACTGGTGAGTATCTATGACTTCAATATAAGTACACCAACAGTACACCTGGCTATGCTGTGAGGGAGCTTGGTAGGCAGAATAGGGGACTAAGTATATGATAGCAGGTTAAGGAAGACATGGAGGCAGTGTGTTGAAGAGGATCTGGCAGCATTGGGCATTGAAGAAGTCGTAGTAGTAGTAGTAGTAGTAGTGGTAGTAGTAGTAGTAGTAGTAGGAAGACATGGAGGCAGTGTGTTGAAGAGGATCTGGCAGTATTGGGCATTGAAGAAGTCGTAGTAGTAGTAGTAGTAGTAGTAGTAGTAGGAAGACATGGAGGCAGTGTGTTGAAGAGGATCTGGCAGCATTGGGCATTGAAGAAGTCGTCGTAGTAGTAGTAGTAGTAATAGTAGTAGTAGTAGTAGGAAGACATGGAGGCAGTGTGTTGAAGAGGATCTGGCAGCATTGGGCATTGAAGAAGTCGTAGTAGTAGTAGTAGTAGTAGTGGTAGTAGTAGTAGGAAGACATGGAGGCAGTGTGTTGAAGAGGATCTGGCAGCATTGGGCATTGAAGAAGTCGTAGTAGTAGTAGTAGTAGTAGTAGTAGTAATAGTGGCAGTAGGAAGACATGGAGGCAGTGTGTTGAAGAGGATCTGGCAGCATTGGGCATTGAAGAAGTCGTAGTAGTAGTAGTAGTAGTAGTAATAGTGGCAGTAGGAAGACATGGAGGCAGTGTGTTGAAGAGGATCTGGCAGCATTGGGCATTGAAGAAGAGGAGGCAATGGATAGAGATAGTTGGAAGTGTATCACCGGCCGTCTACACCAGAGGTCGGCAACCCAGAATTTGAGAAGAGTTATGCTCGTATTCGTAGTCACCTACCATGACTGCTCGTGGTAATTGCTATGATTTTGTTCCATTTCTACTCAGTCAAAATGATTCACTTGATCTTGTAGCTGCCATGGAAAGTACTAGAGCAATCCTACAGTACTCCTATTGCAATCACAAGAGCTGGCATGACATATTGATTTAATTAGGACAAGACAAAAAGTGAACAATGACCATGTACAATGATGGTATGTGACTACGAATACGGACATTACTTTCTGCAAACTTGGCAGGGCAGCAGTGCTGATGGAGCCGCAGTGAACATTATGAATGGAAATTACGAACAAGTACAAGCTAATAAGTAGTACAAGAATTCATCCCAATATTTTCCAAGAGACTTAGGACCCAGGTCACACCCACTATTGTACTGCGGCTATCTAGGCAAGTATTCTATCTCAATTTTTTTACGATAATTTGGACATTTTTAAGTAAGTGGCAGGAGCCGCACAGGTCTCTTGAAAGCCCCAGGTTGTCCACCGCTGGTCTAACCTCACGAAAATTATGGGGAAAAGTGACGTTAAACAGCAAGAAGAAGAATGTCTTAAAAGGCATTGCAAAACATCGTAGCTTGTTGTAGACGACATTCACTGTAACTTGAGTCGCACACCCCTTGGACTCACCTTGTCGCTGAGCTTGAGGGCGGTGGTCTTGGCGGCGTCTTTCTGAGTCACACACTCCTCGTACCTGGCGGGAAACGTCACGTGTGGGGATGAACAAAACAAAACAAAACATAACGTAACGTAACGAAAAAAATAAAAATAAACGATGACAAGAGCTTCAAAGATGAAATGGCTACAACGCAGTATAATGACCACCTACGTCAATACTTTGAAATAATAACAAACGTAAATAAAGCAAAGTAGCTGAGTGTGATTTAGAATTGGTGTCTCAGATAGATCAACAAAAATTGACAAACCAAACCAAACAGAGAAACAGAGGCAACCAAACAGACGTCATTTCCCCACCAATGATAATGAAACTCTGAGAAGATACAGTTTCCTTTATTTGGCAATATCTGGTTGAGGTGATACATGCGATGTCTTGAGGTTATTAATTCACTACATGTTATCAAAACAAACACTAGTAAGGTGAGGGCATAACTCCAGCGCCAATGTGTCTGTCCGTCAGCGCGACAAGTTATTAGTGTGATCATGGCTGCCTCGGCTGACAATGTAAACACTCGGCTGAAGGTTTGCCAATTTTTGCTTATCTATTCAAGCATCTCTAGTCTCTACCTTTTCAATAAGTCAATAAGTGTCTCCGCTATCATTCTTTCAACATATACAAAAATCTACAATGAGTTTCTTCAAGACACCAATAGGACTATACGAAGAGACCACGAGGAATGTCTTTGCTCTCTACCGCAGATAACA
The DNA here is from genome assembly GCA_016584305.1 of Chionoecetes opilio. Classification (NCBI taxonomy): domain Eukaryota; kingdom Metazoa; phylum Arthropoda; class Malacostraca; order Decapoda; family Majidae; genus Chionoecetes; species Chionoecetes opilio. Next base: position 225,640 of record JACEEZ010015314.1, read on the forward strand.
CTATAGTCGCCAGTCACTCGCCACTGCACTAATGTCGCCACGCACAATATATTACGAATTTTAGCATCACTACAGACTTTTATGTGCCACTGAAGACATGTAGTGTGATGTACATAATATAAACTACTCTGTGTATGTGTCTTCAGTGGCACATACAAATCAGTAGTGATGCTATAATTCGTAATGTATTGTGCCTGGCGACATTAGTGCAGTGGCGAGTGACTGGCGACTATAGTGTTATCTACGGTACATGATTACTCAAAGGCAGCGTCAATTATATCAATACAGAAAATATAATACACTGCAACACCAAGGGATAATATTGCACAGGTCTGGGAAGGGGAATGGTGAATGGCAAACTAAATGTCATGAAGCCAAAATGAAGAAAGCAACCTCTCTCTCTCTCTATATATATATGAGGCGCTTATTTCAGAAAGTCGATAAGCGCCATCACTAAAAAACTAAGAAAATGGCTTCAAAAATGTTTCAATGTTCAAAATGTCATATCTTTTGAACCAAGCCTACAAAATGAGGAATTACCAGTTATCATTTTGTAGGCTTGGTTCAAAAGATATGACATTTTGAACACTGAAACATTTTGAAGCCATTTTCTTAGTTTTTTAGTGATGGCGCTTATCAAATTTCTGAAATAAGTGTCTCATATATCGTCGCCCTCATAAATAAACTGCCGGTCATTTTTCGGCAATTTCTGGATTTTTGCCTACATCAATTCTTCATTCTGTGGCGCATCTATTGGTAAGGTTGCCAGTCTCATGTGTAGGGTGTGAGTGTGTAGTGTGTGTGTGTGTGTGTGTGTGTGTGTGTGTGTGTGTGTGTGTGTGTGTGTGTGTGTGTGTGTGTGTGTGTGTGTGTGTGTGAGAGTGTGAGTGTGTGTGTGTGTGTGTGTGTAGGGTGTGAGTGGTCTATAATATATAAGGATAAACAATGCATTGATATCAAAATTAAGAAACTGAGGAATTTTTTTTATGATTTCCCGAGAAGTAGAAAAGTTCTCACGGCTATTAACCAGGGTAGAACAAGAAGTAACGGATTCAAGCTAGAAAAGCGTAATTTAAAAAAGAAATAGGGAAAAACTGGCTCACAAATAGGGTGGTGAAATGATTGGCATGGTCTCAGTAGACAGGTAGTTAGTGCGGAGTCATTAGGGAGCTTTAAAAGGAGGCTGGATAGTGTCATGGATGGGGATGAAAGGTGGATGTAGGTAGTGTTAAGTAACAGGAACTACCACATGTAGGTCTCGCGGCCTCTTGTAGCTTCATTATGTTCTTATGTTTTAAGTAGAAAAAATGACTTCGGCAGTTTCTTTACGAGTGTGACGATAAGTAACTTGATACAGTGTTAGGTAAGTATTATAAGTGTGCTGGTACAGAGTTGTTGTCCCCTACAAGGCTACCAGGGAGAGACCTTCCTACTCACAAGGGATGAGGCACCCTGTGTTGAAGCTTAAACACAAGGGATGAGGCACCCTGTTTGAAGCTTAATCACAAGGGATGAGCCACCCTGTGTTGAAGCTTAATCACAAGGGATGAGCCACCTGTGTTGAAGCTTAATCACAAGGGATGAGCCACCCTGTGTTGAAGCTTAATCACAAGGGATGAGCCGTGAAGCTTACCAAGATGAGCACCTGCATGAAGCTTAATCACAAGGGATGAGCCACCGTCTTGAAGCTTAATCACAAGGGATGAGCCACTGTGTTGAAGCTTAAACACAAGGATGAGCCACAGTCTTGAAGCTTAACACAAGGATGAGCCACTGTGTTGAAGCTTAATCACAAGGAATGAGCCACCCTGTGTTGAAGCTTAATCACAAGGGATGAGCCACTGTCTTGAAGCTTAATCACAAGGGATGAGCCACCTTGTCTTGAAGCTGACTCACACTAGCTGACTTCCCTAAGCTGACTCATACTAGCTGACTTCCCTACCCCCTCTGTCTCTCCCTCCCCCTCACTGTGCAGCTCAGCCTCCCTGGGACCATGGCTAGGGGCCCCATTGTATGACTGGGGGCGAGACCTCTGTCCTGGGGGTTCTGTGAGACAAGACTGAGGGCCTGGCAATACATACTGTGTCTCCAATTTGCGTATAGTCTCTGCCATTTCTGCTGCCTTGGCCTCCAGACCACCGATGAGTTCGGTTTTCTGTTTTAATGAGTTCTCGCATTCCTGAAAAACATACAGTTAAGAATACCAGCGTCCCTTGCCCGGCGCTTGTCTTGTTACAGGCTTAGACGGTACCTGGAACTGTCGCCGAACGGAACTCTCGCCGCCGTCGTCGTCGAGTGTTCCAATTCTTGATATAACAGGACCCAATACAGTAAAACCTCTCATATCCGGACTAATTGGGCCAAGGAGTGGTCCGAGTAATGCAAGGATCCGAATAATGGGGTGATTATATATGGGGGGATAGTATAAAAAAAAAAAAAAAAAAAAAAAAAAAAAAAAAAAAAAAAAAAAAAAAAAAAAATCTAGGTAGCTAGGAAATTTCGACCCCTCAAAAAAAAAAAAAAAAAAAAAAAAAAAAAAAAGAGGTCCGAATAACGTCAAAGTCCGAATAATGAGGGTCCGAATACGAGAGGTTTTACTATCTATACATTTAATCAAGTGTTACCCGTGTTTCTGCATTCAGGGATGAAATACTACCGTTAGCTTGATCAGTTAGGTTAGATTAGGTGCCAATGTCCAGGTTAGGTTAAAATTTCCACGTCGACGAGAGTTCCAGTTTGTTGTTTCGGCGAGAATTCCCATCGGCGACAGTTCCATAAACCGCTTAAGACATTGCACTGCAGCCGTGTCTTGTATTTAGCTTCTCCCGGGACATGGCTACCCCACCCCACTACTGGATGATGAGACAGACGTACACACAGCATTCCCAACCCCAATTCAACCCACATTGGTCCAACCCCATTACTGGATGATGAGACATACGTACATACATACAACTTCACAACAAAATACACCACAGTAGACTTGTCACTCCTCTGCAGTCTTCCATTAACCCCTTGAGACCCAGAACGTAATTTCCATTGTATAATATGACTACCATTAGACAATTTTTAGTGAATATAAGTAATATTTTATAGATAGGACCTGCTTAGTATCCTTGTCCACTAGCTAATTTCGTATATTCAGTTACTTTTCGTAATTTTATGGCTAACAAATCAATTTTATATAGCAAAGGAAAGATCTGGGCGTGAAGGGGTTAATGTATTATCATAATGCAGTAACTGTTTTGTAAGGTGACATTCTATCCAGTAATCACACATTCACACTTACCGTCAATAACACTATAGTCGCCACTGCACTAATGTCGCCAGGCGTATTTTACAGGCCAATATTATGAGTTTTAGCCTCACTACAGACTTGTATGTGCCACTGAAGACAGGTACATAATATATACTACTGTGCATGCCTCTTTAGTAGCACATGCAAGTCTGTAGTGATGCTGAAATTTGTAATATATGGCGCCTGGCGACATTAGTGCAGTGGCGACTATAGTGTTATTGACAGTACACAAGTTAGATCATATTTTTGACATGAGTTAAAATAGTGGTAGGTGAATGGTAGGTTGCTGTGGTATGACAAGTTAGATCATATTCTTGACATGAGTTAGAATAGTGGTAGGTGAATGGTAGCTAGCTGTGGTATGACAAGTTAGATCATATTCTTGACATGAGTTAGAATAGTGGTAGGTGAATGGTAGCTAGCTGTGGTATGACAAGTTAGATCATATTCTTGACATGAGTTAGAATAGTGGTAGGTGAATGGTAGCTAGCTGTGGTAAGTGGAAGCACCAGGGATGCCAAATAAACTTGACAGGAATGACAGGTAGGCCGGTGACAAATGATACCACAAGGCTTGGCAACATAGGCACTTACAGAGAAAAGAAAACAGTCTAGACAGTGAGGAACTTTCGGAAAAACTAACGCCACCCGATGTCTAGCGCGGTCACTTTTTCTGCACTTTGAGCCCGAATGATCTATAAATTACCGTAAATTCCCTCTGATTCTTCGGGGCATATCATAATTACACTTCATTACAACAACTGAAACAAGTCATTAACCCCTTCACGCCCAGATCTTTCCTTTGCTATAAAAAATTGTCTGTTGTCAGCCATAAAGTTACGAAAAGTAGCTGAATATATCAAATTAGTTAGTCGACAAGGATACTAAACAGGCCATATGCATTAAATATTGCTTATAGTCACTAAAAATCGTCTAATGGTACCCAAATTACAGTGGACATTACATTCTGGGTCTCATGGGGTTAAGCTCTTGAGACCCAGAACGTAATTTCCATTGTAATTTGGGTACCATTAGACAATTTATAGTGCATATAAGCAATATTTAATAGATATGACCTGTTTAGTAGCCTTGTCGACTACTAATTTGGTATATTAAGCTATTTGTCGTAATTTTAATGGCTAGCAACAGACAATTTATCATAGCAAAGGAAAGATCTGGGTGTGAAGGGGTTAATACAAAATGTAGTCTAGTGTACGTCGTTTAGTCCAAGGCCAAGAAGTGACATCGCTGGAGACATCTGGTGGCGTCGGCTTTGAAGGTTCCCGTAGGACATAACAATAATTGATGACACAGAAACACACTGCACTGTAGCTGACGGTAGGCAATGAAGGACAAGGAAAGAAATATAATCCTGGTCTGTACATAAACTTTGCCACACCATTTTAAGGACACAAAATATTGACATGATTCATCAACATGCAGCGAGATTTAAGGAAGGAGGTCGGAGCAAATCATCTGAGAGAAAGACCCTTACAAATTTAGGCAGAGACAATGTGGACTATCTAGATCTAACCCTAATCTAGTATTCCAATAGATACCTAACAGGTTAACCCCTTGAGACCCAGAACGTAATTTCCACTGTAATTTGGGTGCCATTAGACAATTTGTAGTGACTATAAGCATTATTTTATAGCTATGACCTGTTTAGTATCCTTGTCCACTATAGTCAATTTTTTTATTATGGTCAAAATGCAGTAAGGAAGCCACGCCCCCTGCCTGCCCTTCTATGCTACGGGGCAGCTGATTGGTGCATTCCTCGTATCATCACTACCAATCACAATATCTTCACTACTTGTTTTTAACAGCGGCGTGACCACTGGACAGAGCAATCTTCACTACAAAGGGATTTTTGATTTTGTCACCCTCTGTAGTGAAGATTGCTCTGTCCAGTGGTCACGCCGCTGTTAAGTAGTGAAGATATTGTGATTGGTAGTGACGATACGAGGAATGCACCAATCAGCTGCCCCGTAGCATAGAAGGGGAGGCAGGGGGCGTGGCTTCCTTACTGCATTTTGACCCTAATAAAAAAAATAGACCATAGCTAATTTGGTATATTCAGTGACACTTCGTAATTTTATGGCTAACAACAGACAATTTTATATAGCCAAGGAAAGATCTGGGTGTGAAGGGGTTACTAGTGATATGAAAATCTTTGCTATTTACAGTGTCTCGTAATTATTTCGGGGAAGTGGGCGTCGCATTATGACTATGAGGGAAAAATTGAGGCTCAGTGCAATGTTGAAGGTTAGTGAGCATGCTACTAATTTTTAATGTTTTCTCTTGCAGCCGGTCCACCACTAAGCCCTTCTCGTAAATTTCCTGTTCGCATTCCTATAGGACAGAAAAAGGGTGTGTTAGTATTAATTTAGTAACGACAACAAGGAATGCAGACCGGGCCCTTAACCCCTTGAGGCCCAGAACGTTACTACCATTGTAATATAACCAATTTTAGATGATTTTAATTAACATAAGGAATAGTGTATATAGATATGACCTGTTTAGTACCCTGGTCCACTAGCTAATTTGGTGTATTCAGTGACTTTTTCGTAATTTTATGGCTAATAACAGACTATTTTTTGGTATATTAAGTGACTTTTTCGTAATTTTATGGCTAATAACACTATTTTTTGGTATATTAAGTGACTTTTTCGTAATTTTATGGCTAATAACAGACTATTTTTTGGTATATTAAGTGACTTTTTCGTAATTTTATGGCTAACAAGACTATTTTTTGGTATATTAAGTGACTTTTTCGTAATTTTATGGCTAACAACAGACAATTTCATGTAGCAAAGGAAAGATCTGGGCGTGAAGGGGTTAGCTTTTTGAGACATTGCAAGCCACTCGCTAGGCAGTGTGGGGCAAGAATCAATGGGTTCAAGTCAGGGTTACAGTTATAAATTCTTAAAACACAGATTGTTGGGAATAACATCCTATAGGTCATGTCTTTTACCAATGGAAGATGGACAGCCAGATTGAAATGATGTACCGTCAACAACACTATAGTCGCCACTGCACTAATGTCGCCAGGCGCCATATACGTATTACAAACTTTTGCATCACTACAGACTTCTATGTGTCACTATCGAGGCATGCACCGTAGTTTATCTTACGTACGTGTCTTCAGTGGCACATACAAGTCTGTAGTGATGCTAAAATTTGTAATACGTGGTGGTGCCTGGCAAATTAGTGCAGTGGCGACTATAGTGTTATTGCCGGTAACACTTGTACTAAATATTGTACTGCCTGGAAAATCTGGCCAAAAGCTTGAGTCGTGTGATCCTAAGCAAGCTGCTCATACATGCAAGCTGTCTTTACAGTCAAGCTCAGTGGTTATAGTCTATTTTTTTTATTATGGTCAAAATGCAGTAAGGAAGCCACGCCCCCTGCCTCCCCTCTATTCTACGGGGCAGCTGATTGGTGCATTCCTCATATCATCACTACCAATCACAATATCTTCACTACTTGTTTTTAACAGCGCGTGACCACTGGACAGAGCAATCTTCACTACAAAGGGTGACAAAATCGAAATCCCTCTGTAGTGAAGATTGCTCTGTCCAGTGGTCACGCCGCTGTTAAGTAGTGAAGATATTGTGATGGGTAGTGATGATACGAGGAATGCACCAATCAGCTGCCCCGTAGACTAGAAGGGGAGGCAGGGGGCGTGGCTTCCTTACTGCATTTTGACCATAATAAAAAAAATAGACTATAGTCAATACTTAGTGAAGCATCAAGGCTGGCGTGTTTACTCTTCATAAAAAGAGACACAGAGTATGGAGTGAGGTGTGGCCTGATTGCATAGCCAGCGTGGTGTGTAGCGGGCATTGTGTACCGTACATAACACTATACAGTCGCCAGTCACTCGCCACTGCACTAATGTCGCCAGGCACAATATATTACGAATTTTAGCATCACTACAGACTTGTATGTGCCACTGAAGACATGTAGTGTGATGTACATAATATAAACTACTGTGCATGCGTCTTCAGTGGCACATAGAAGTCTGTAGTGATGCTAAAATGCGTAATATATTGTAACCTGGCGACATTAGTGCAGTGGCGAGTGACTGGCGACTATAGTGTTATCTACGGTAGCTGTGAACCATGATTAAGCTACACACACACACACACACATGTATATATATGGACCCTTCACGTACTCCAGGTTAGGTGTGATTCAGTAACATGTAATAATAGCAAGGCAAGATGCAATATAGGACCAGAGTCAAAGTATGGACAGATGGAAAAAATAAATCTTAAGGATAGGTTCATAAAATCAATACAGAAAACCGTCTCTAATTCAAACTAATTATGGGGAGACCTGCAGAACTTATCACTGCAACAGAACGATCTTTATTTTGATATCTATTTCTTGTAATAATGTTTATATCATCTCCCGGAGCCATCTCTACCCCGTGAATTGTTTGCGTTCTTCTGGATATCCAAGGAATGTCGCCCAGTGAGATTTGCTTCAAAAAATGCACTGGTCTGACGCTAACCAAGGCTTCATGTTGCCTTGATGCATTCACTATCATAACACTTTCTTATCATCATGCCTTATTACCACATGCAGGCAATAAGGAACATAGGAGTGACAGAGAGAGAGAAAATATAGAGGAAAGATAAGATAAGATTTTCATCCTATCTAGACACTTTGCAAGCACCAACTACAAGGTTATTGACTATACAAAGCGCCGCCACGTCAGCACGAACTAGGCGGACTCGAACCGCTGTATAGAGGAAAGAGAGAGACAGAGACTTAGTACAGTAAACCCTCACTAATTCGAACTAATTATGGGGAGGCCTGGGTCGAATTAGCCGAAAGAATTATCCGATGGTTACCTCCAGCCCCTCCACACAATAAGAACTCATTCAAACTTGCCACAACAGCACAGATTGTATTACTTGTACTCACCATAACATAATTTAGACTATATTTATAAGTACAGACACTTATAATACCACATGATAATAATAATAATAATATACACATTACAATTGAACATATACACATAAGGACTCATAAACCATCTATTTCTTAATACGTAAAGATTAGATTATGCACCCACACATATTTGTCACCTTGTAATGCTTCTATCATACTCCTAAGTTAGCATATACTCCTACACACACACACACACAGATTGAATTCTCTCTCTCTCTCTCTCTCTCTCTCTCTCTCTCTCTCCCTTTCTATATATTGCAAGAGTTTCGTTATTGCCACACCGTATCACTTTTAAAGCAGTTTTTTTAATGCAGTTATATACTTTTAAATTTGAGTATTATTTTATTTTTATTTGGGATATTATAATGGAAATGTTAAGGTATTTATGTATGTATGTATGTATGCATGCATGTAGATGTTACATAATAAAATATGCTGGGTTGCAATTTAAATGTTTTGTTCTTAGGTTCAGTCTAACTTGTGATTTTCAAAGTAAAACTGATTTAAAATAGAAGTTTGATATATTACTATGCGTGAAAATCATATAGAGTTAATTCCTTCCCCTACACTGAGGTGGCAACACTGGTCTCACGTCTACACTGACCTATCTTGAACGGTTTCTGAATTATAAACATATAGTTACTTTTTTCCGTTCAGCTCCCAACTTGTTCCTCACACAGCCACACTTACCCATCAAAAGTTATTGTAAATGGATGGATCTACAATTGTATCCCCAGCATTTCCACTTTTCTAGCGAAAAAAAAAACTTTCCGATTTCTGGCTGCTCAAAAATAATCCAAAATCGACGACGGTCAGTTTTTTTTTATTTTGCCGCCAAACTATGAGTCGTAGAAGAAAACTTATTGAAGTAACAAAGGTTCATCTTGAGGTGTTCTACATGACGCAGTAATCGGCTTGTCAAAACACCTCATGGTTGTTGAGAAAATTGATATTTTGTATAAATGTACGAATATGGTATTTTCTCGGTTATTTACCAATCAATATTTTTTTGCTTTACGCCAAATGATAGCCCTTGATCTACTTCATGTTTACTTCTATATTCATGTTGCATTTATCTGCCATAGTTTTTTAGTTATTGAAAAAAACGTGATTTAAAAAAAAAATCAAGGCATACACCTTGCAAAATTTGCAATATTTTTTGAGAAATAGATTTGCTTGAAAATTAGTTCCTAGCAGTTTCCGGGCATGCTGAACACGAATCTGGAGTCAGTTTTCAGTTACAATGATTAGAAGTCCCTATTTCAGCCAATTCACAATGACATGATACTTCCAGATATTCCTTAAAAATCACAAATTAGACAAAACTTACTACAAGACATAAAAATATGATGGGAATTGCTAGATTAATCATTACTTCAATACAACGATCAGTATTAGTAATATTATTATTAATCCCTATTTGAGTCACCCATGCGATTGTCAAAGTACTTATAAAAACCTAGGAATACTATAGCAATCCTGTGGGACTTCTAATGCCCTCCCATGACTCCTGTAGGATGCGTGAAGGAGCGAAGAGGCCCGTGAAGGACTCTGAAGGATTGTATACAAAGCGAAGGATACTTAAAAAAATAGTTCTTCCTCCTCCCATTTCCTCTCCTCCCTTTCTTCTCCTCCTCCTCTCCTCCCTTCCTTGTCCACCTCCTTCCTTCTCCTCCCCCTCTCTCCTCCTTCCTCCTCCTCGTCCCTCCTTCCCCTCCCCTTCTTCCTCCTCCTCTCCCCGTCTTCCTCCTCCTCTCCCCTTCTTCCTCCTCCCCCTCCCGCCTTCTTCCTCCGCCTATCATATTTATACGATAATTATAAATGATCATATATCAGATCACGCTAGGCAGCCGCAGCACCACATGGGAGAGGTCGGACTCCCACTAGTAAGGCTAAGGATAATTCAAACTTGCTCGAATTATGAAAAGTTATTGAAAAATTTGAACTGGCCCGAAACAGGTCGAATTATCCGAAGTATGAATTATAAGGGTTCAATTTAGCGAGGGTTTACTGTACTGTACATAAGAAGAAAACAACAACTAATAATAATTCCTGGCAGTAATAAAGCCAAACATAATTTATACTTACACATATCACTGTAAATCAAGAAACATAATAAAAGCAGGGGAAAAAGAAAAAAAAAAAAATACTATACGAAAAAAAAAAAAAAAAAAAAAAAAAAAAAAAAAAAAAAAAAAAAAAAAAATCTCCCCAAAACTACATGCATATATAAAAGCAGGAAAAGGTTGAACCATTTTTTCTCCCTCCCGAACCTATGGGGGAGGCACCGTGGCACAAACAGAGCCATTTGCTAACAAAAATAAAATACTAACTACCATTTGCAGCTATGAAAACACAAAGTAAATAAGCCATAAGACCTCAAAAAGGCGCTGCAAATAGTCACGCATAAAATGAACTACAAAGACATTCACTACAAAATAAGCTACAAAGAAGCAATACGTAACTACATAAATAATGGAGGATGTGACACAATTCAAAGGAGAGGATGTGACACAATTCAAAGGAGGATGTGACACAATTCAAAGGAGGATGTGACACAATTCAAAGGAGAGCATGTGACATAATTCAAAGGAGAGGATGTGACACAATTCAAAGGAGAGGATGTGACACAATTCAAAGGAGGATGTGACACAATTCAAAGGAGGATGTGACACAATTCAAAGGAGGATGTGACACAATTCAAAGGAGAGGATGTGACACAATTCAAAGGAGAGGATGTGACACAATTCAAAGGGATGACATTCAAGGAGGATGTGACACAATTCAAAGGAGAGGATGTGACACAATTCAAAGGAGGATGTGACACAATTCAAAGGAGAGGATGTGACACAATTCAAAGGAGAGGATGTGACACAATTCAAAGGAGGATGTGACACAATTCAAAGGAGGATGTGACACAATTCAAGAGAGGATGTGACACAATTCAAAGGAGAGGATGTGACACAATTCAAAGGAGATGTGGACACAATTCAAAGGAGGATGTGACACAATTCAAAAGGAGAGATGTGACACAATTCAAAGGAGAGGATGTGACACAATTCAAAGGAGGATGTGACACATTCAAAGGAAGGATGTGACACAATTCAAAGGAGGATGTGACACAATTCAAAGGAGAGGATGTGACACAATTCAAGGAGGATGTGACACAATTCAAAGGAGAGGATGTGACACAATTCAAAGGAGGATGTGACACAATTCAAAGGAGAGCATGTGACACAATTCAAAGGAGAGGATGTGACACAATTCAAAGGAGGATGTGACACAATTCAAAGGAGAGGATGTGACACAATTCAAAGGAGGATGTGACACAATTCAAAGGAGGATGTGACACAATTCAAAGGAGAGGATGTGACACAATTCAAAGGAGGATGTGACACAAATCAAAGGAGAGGATGTGACACAATTCAAAGGAGAGGATGTGACACAATTCAAAGGAGGATGTGACACAATTCAAGGAGGATTGACCAATTCAAGGAGGATGTGACACAATTCAAAGGAGAGGATGTGACACAATTCAAAGAAGAGGATGTGACACAATTCAAAGGAGAGCATGTGACACAATTCAAAGGAGAGGATGTGACACAATTCAAACCCGACATCTAAGTGGTGAAGGAAGGAAGGAAGGAAGGAAGGCGGGAAGGATACATGTGACACAATTCAAAGGTACGAAACAACTTGTGTACGAAACTCCCTGTAACCCTTATGGCCATATATGAATTTATAATATAACTTTGAATCTAGTTTTAATGAGGAATTTTGCAATGGTTCAAATTCAAAATAACTGTTCGTGGCATCATTACTATTATTATTTTAAGTCTTATCATATATTTATAACCCCTTGAGGCCCAGAACGTAATTTCCATTGTAATTTGGGTACCATTAGACGATTTCGAGTGACTATAGGCAATATTTAATAGCTATGACCTGTTTAGTATCCTTGTCCACTAACTAATTGGGTATACTCAGTTACTTTTCGTAATTTTATGGCTCAACAACAGACAATTTTATATAGCAAAGGAAAGATCTGGGCGTGAAGGGTTAATCAAACGTACACAAATATGAGGTGGTGGTGCAAGGAAGGAAGGAAGTGACGGAACTACTACTTCTCTTACCTGTAACTTCCGGTACATCTCCAGATTGATGACTTTAATCTCATCCAGCTGCTCCCTGAGGTTAATAATGGTATCCTGCTTCTCATGGATGTCCTTCTCTAGTAGCTTGGCCGCCATTTCACTCTCGGCCTTCATCTGGATCTGCAACTCCAGCTCCTTCTCCACCTGCCTCCTGTGGGCGCTCTCCTCCTGCAGCTGCAACTTGAGGTCCTGCATTTCCTCCTCGCACCCGATCACACTCACACGACTCGCCTTCTTAGCCTGACACGAGAGAGAAAAGGAAATACTGTTGTGAAATCAAACTCAAATTTCCAGCATCACATTGACCACCTGACGACTTGGTCCATGCCAATCATTCACCACCCTATTTGCGAACCAGTTTTTCCCTATTTCCTTTTTAAATCTACGCTTTTCCAGCTTGAATCCGTTACTTCTCGTTCTACCCTGGTTACTAGCCGTGAGAACTTTCCTACATCGCCTTTATTGTATCCCTTGAACCACTTAAAAGCTTCTAGCAGATCGCCCCTTACTCTGCGTCTCTCGAGTGAGTATGTCTTACAGACGTGCATAGCCTTATAATGATATGTGCTTTAACCCATAAAAAACGTAAGGTAAGTTAAGGTATGGGTAGGGTATGGATATTGGTAGGATATGGGTATGTTGGCAGTTAGGGAGGTCAGCCTTGCCCTTACATCCTTCTCCATCTGCTCCAGCTGCTGCTGCGTGGGGAGGCCCTTGTCCTTCCTGAGTTTGTCGTTGTCGTCCTGCATGTGCCGGATGGTGTTCTTGGCAATGGACAAATCTTCCTTCATCAAAGCATTCGTGGTGATCAGGGTCTCCATCTTGGCCTGCAGGTTGGTCACTGTTGCACTGAAGGAAGGAAACACATACATTAAGAACGTGGTAGTTCCTGATATTTAACCCCTTCACGCCCAGATCTTTCCTTTGCTATAAAAAAATTGTATGTTGTTGAGCTATAAAATTACGAAAAGAAACGAAATAAACCAAATTAGTTAGTGGACAAGGATACTATACAGGTCATATCTATAAAAAACATTGCTTATATTAATTAACAATCAAATAATGGTGGTCAAATTACAATGGAAATTACGTTCTGGGTCTCAAGGGGTTAAGGAGATGGACAGAGTGAGGTGATACGTACTTGAGGTGGCGGTTGAGCTCCTCGATGTAGTTCTTTTGGTCGAGCACAGTGGTCATATCGGACTGCTCGGGGCTGTCGTCCGGGCTCGTGTCGGCGCCAGTGTTGCGCAGGTACAGCGAGAAGTCAATGACCCCCATCTGGCTGTCTAAATCCTCCTCCTGCAACACACAGATGGGCTTGTGTTACATTTATGCCTGTCTAAATCCTCCTCCTGGCTGTCTAAATCCTCCTCCTGCAACACACAGATGGACTTGTGTTACATTTATGCCTGTCTAAATCCTCCTCCTGGCTGTCTAAATCCTCCTCCTGCAACACACAGATGGGCTTGTGTTACATTTATGCCTGTCTAAATCCTCCTCCTGGCTGTCTAAATCCTCCTCCTGCAACACAAAGATTGGCTTGTGTTACATTGATGACTGTCTAAATCCTCCTCCTGGTTGTCTAAATCCTCCTCCTGGTTGTCTAAATCCTCCTCCTGGTTGTCTAAATCCTCCTCCTGGCTGTCTAAATCCTCCTCCTGCAACACAAAGATTGGCTTGTGTTACATTGATGACTGTCTAAATCCTCCTCCTGGCTGTCTAAATCCTCCTCCTGGTTGTCTAAATCCTCCTCCTGGCTGTCTAAATCCTCCTCCTGCAACACAAAGATTGGCTTGTGTTACATTGATGACTGTCTAAATCCTCCTCCTGGCTGTCTAAATCCTCTTCCTGGTTGTCTAAATCCTCCTCCTGGCTGTCTAAATCCTCCTCCTACAACACAGATTGGCTTGTGTTGCATTTATACCTCATTATTTCCCCCATCTGGCTGTCTAAATCCTCCTCCTGCAACACAAAGACTGGCTTGTGTTACATTTATACCTCACTATTGTTCATTATATATAAATGTTAAGAAATATGCCTTATTAATTTTCTTTAACACCCTCCACGCACACTGCACACCACCCACCACCATCACCTCAATGCACAACATGTCTCACAGCATCCCTCTCTAACATTATCTATTCTCCTCTCCCCACTACTACTACTACTACTACTAACTACTACTAAAAAAAAAATAAACAAAAAAAAAAAAAAAAAAAAAAAAAAAAAAAAAAAAAAAAAATTATACCCACAAAATATTATCACCCCTACCACTATTACTACTACCACTACTACTACCACTGCTACCCACCATCACCTCAATGCACAACATGTCTCACAGCATCCCTCTCTAACACTACCTATTCTCCTCTCCTCACTACTACTACTACTACTACTACTAAAAAAAAAAAAAAAAAATTTATACCCACAAAATATTATCACCCCTACTATAGTCTATTCACTTAAGCCTGGATTCCTGGGCTGGGAGCTGCTCGCTGCCTAGCCGAGTTTGTAAGGACGTCGCTGATTGGCTGATAGACTCGGGCTGGGTGGCGATGGTGGTGGTACTTGCCTCGCCCCAACCCAAAACCCTTGCGTTGCCTCAGAAAAATATTCATATTTCTTGGCTTTACTCATCTCTTACACAAGATAGGCCTATTTTGTTTGCATCAGTAAATCAGGCAGTGATTGTTCAACAACAACACGCCATTCATAACTCAATAGGGTAAAAAATAAAGTCATGACTGACTATCACAAGAGTAGGCGGACTTTTAGGTTTTCAGTGCATTGAAATGTTGTACTCCTACCCGATATAACCAAGCTACCAGATAATAGTTATGAAAGCTGAGCCTACCATTGTGTTCATAATACATTGCTGCATATCATGAGCATAAAAAAATTACAGTAAGACTTCACTAATATTAAGATAATTAAAGGAAAGTAAAAGAGTGTATAAACATTATTTCTTGCTTATTTTGCTTCAACTCGCTCTAACTCCATAAGTTTTGGTCACATTCAATTTTCAAGAACTGTTTCAAAATTCTTATACTTTTCCGCTTCCTGTGGTATGTAGCACATACCAATAAGGAAAAGAGTAGGTGGTCAAAATGGCTAAGAAAGTTAAACTGTTTCAAACTGGTGCCGTGACGGGTGGAGCCTCTGATAGCTCTCCCGGAAACAGTCTCTCCTATATAGGGAGCAATGCTCACCCGTCACTGTGCCAGTTTGCAGTAGTAGTTTTAACTTTCTTAGCCATTTTGACCACCATTTGATTTTTGTGTTGTTGTTGAACAATCACTGCCTGATTTACTGATGCAAACAAAATAGGCCTATCTTGTGTAAGAGATGAGTAAAGCCAAGAAATATGAATATTTTTCTGAGGCAACGCAAGGGTTTTGGGTTGGGGCGAGGCAAGTACCACCACCATCGCCACCCTGCCTGAGGCTATCAGCCAATCAGCGACGTCGTTACATACTCGCCTAGGCATCGAGCCGCTCCCAGGAATCCAGCTTAAGTGAATAGACTATACCACTATTACTACTAGCACTACTGCTACCACTGCTACTACAACTGCTACTCATCTGCCATCGTTCTTGCCAAAGGGTTCATCATACCTCACCCCCACCACACGCTGGGTTTGAAGTGAACCCCACCCACGAAGGCAACCTCACCCATACTTACCCTCACCGCAGCTCACGAGTCACAAACCATCCACTCCATGACCTAACACACGCTACATTTTGCTACACACTACCCATCATTCCCTCACCACAACACACACACTATAGGCTATTTTTTTATATTATGGTCAAAATGCAGTAAGGAAGCCACGCCCCCTGCCTCCCCCTCTATTCTATGGGGCAGCTGATTGGTGCATTCCTCGTATCATCACTACCCATCACAATATCTTCACTACTTAACAGCGGCGTGACCACTGGACAGAGCAATCTTCACTACAGAGGGATTTTTGATTTTGCACCCTTTGTAGTGAAGATTGCTCTGTCCAGTGGTCATACGTTGTTAAGTACAGTGGTACCTTGACTTACGAGTTTTCCGAGTTACGAGCAGTCGCTCGGTCGATTTTTTGCTTTGAATTACGAGCTAAAATCAGAGTTACGAGCAATTTTATTATTATTTTTATTTTTTCATTTTTTACGAGCGAGCTTCAGATACGCCGCCGCTAGTTGGCGCAGCGACTGCCACAACATCCGCCCAGCATCCCGCGTCTCACTCGTTCACTTCACGTAGTTACCTCGCCGTGGAAGCATCGCTGTTGTGTTGTGCTATGCAAATGGCGGAGGGTGAGTGCAGTACGTTTAGCGGCAGTTCCCACAGCTGTTTCCAACAGCTGATACACAGAGTGTAAACACTGGCGAATGCAAATGGCGGAGAGTGAGTGCAGTCCAGTCATATAGGTACAGTAAAAAAATTGGGGTGGTTTTTTGGTGGGGTAGCTGGAACAGATTAATGGTATTTCAATTAATTTCAATGGGGAAAATTGATTTGATATACGAGCAAATTGAGTTACGAGCTCGATCAATGAACGAATTAAACTCGTAAGTCAAGGTACCATTGTAGTAAAGATATTGTGATTGGTAGTGACGATACGAGGAATGCACCAATCAGCTGCCCCGTAGAATAGAAGGGCAGGCAGGGGGCGTGGCTTCCTTACTGCATTTTGACCATAATAAAAAAAATAGACTATACACTTCAAGCACTCCTCCTTGTCTCATCACACCGGCTACAGCTCACCCACTGCCTCACCTTGACACAGAGGTTACAGTCGATAACATTGAGGCCGACCAGGAGACCCATGATCACAATGGCCTCGTCCGCGAGCATCAAGGCGCCCGTCTCGTAAAACTCCGTCAGCAGGTCGTCTCGCCGCTCAATCAGCAGTCGGAAATAGTCGGCGAGCTTTTTCTGCATGAGGGCCAGTCTGAGCCAGGCGCGTGCCCTCCCAATGTGGGTTCTGTGGGTTTGAAGTCACCGGTAAGAATAATCCACAACCTCAACGATTAATTCTATGCCTATATTATCCTTCAGCCTTATGACACATGAGTAATTCCTGTCTCTACAAGCCACCTACTTGACGGTGGGAAGGTCGCGCACGCTGGCGGTGATGTCCAGCGCCTCATAACTCCACTTCTCCACAAATTGAAAGAGGTCCCACAGCTCCTTCTTGGGGCCCAAAATACCCTGCAACACAAACTTTCACATTAATTAACTTAGTGGGCACCTGTATTTTACGGCTTATAAGACGCACTTTTTTTCCTAAAGAATACCCTGAAAAATACTAATGCGTCTTCCAAGACGAATGTTGGAATGAGACTGCCGCCAAGACTGGCGGGAGCCTTTCCGCGGCAACTTCCGCCTCGGCAGATTGGCGTCAACAGCACCACCTATCGTCTGCTAGTGTTGATGCATCATTTACCCCCAGGCTGTCACATGTATCACAAGTTTTTTTCAATCCTGGAAATTATAACCCATGGCAAATTCATCAAACAAAACGATTTCCTTATACTATAGATTTACTTATACCTTTACACATGAGATGTTTTTATATCCTTTAATTATTATTATTATTATTATTATTATTATTATTATTATTATTATTATTATATATATATATTTTTTTTTTTTTTTTTTTTTTTATATAAATCTCTTTCCAAAATGAGGGTACGTCTTCCAAGATGCAGCGTCTTATCAGCCATAAAATACGGTAAGTCTTCTCCATTGTGAACTGGGTGCATTAACGACCATAACAACAGGTCGCTGGTTTCAAGACTCTAAGATTATTTTTTATCAAATATATATTTAAAGTTGGTCATGTCAAATATTGCATCCCGAAATTTCCCTTTAAAAAGCTAGCACAATAATCAGATGAAGTAAGTCACACTGTACATCAAGGCATCATTGCACGCTTCACGACAATTTACTGATAACTTAAACGAATGTAGCCTAGTATGTATAAAATAAATTGACAGATCAATAAAAAAAATAAGATCTATGAAAGGTTAGGTTAGGAAGGTTAGGAGGGTTGTGTGGGAAGGCTAGAAAGGGCTAAGTTAGGAGGGTTGTGTGGAGAGGTTAGGAGGGTTGTGTGGAGAGGTTAGGAGGGTTGTGTGGGGAGGTTAGAAAGGGCTAGGTTAGGAGGGTTGTGTGGGAAGGCTAGAAAGGGCTAGGTTAGGAGGGTTGTGTGGAGAGGTTAGGAGGGTTGTGTGGAGAGGTTAGGAGGGTTGTGTGGAGAGGTTAGGAGGGTTGTGTGGAGAGGTTAGGAGGGTGTGTGAGAGGTTAGGAGGGTGTGTGGGGAGGTTAGGAGGGTTGTGTGGAGAGGTTAGGAGGGTTGTGTGGAGAGGTTAGGAGGGTTGTGTGGAGAGGTTAGAAAGGGTTAGGTTCGGTTAGGAAAGTTAGGAGGGCTAGGTTATGTTAGGAAGGTTAGGAAGGGTTAGGTTCGGTTAGGAAAGTTAGCAGGGCTAGGTTATGTTAGGAAGGTTAGGAGGGTTGTGTGGGGAGGTTAGAAAGGGTTAGGTTATGTTAGGAAGGTTAGGGAGGGTTGGGTTAGGTTAGGTTATTTAGGAAGGTTAGGAGGGTTGTGTGGGGAGGTTAGGGAGGGTTAGGTTAGGAAGGGTTGGGGAGGGCTAGGTTAGGTTAGGAAGGTTAGGAGGGTTGTGTGGGGAGGTTAGGAAGGTTGTGTGGGGAGGTTAGGGAGGGTTATGTTAGGAAGGTTAGGGAGGGCTAGGTTAGGTTAGGAAGGTTAGGAGGGCTTAAACAATTCAGAATACTATTGGCTGGTTATATTTTTTCATCATATAAATTAGCAGCATGAGTGTTACGCCCCGGATGCTCTTCGTGACAGGCAACCCTAGATTTTGGCTTAACTTAAAATAGCATAATACAGGTTGAAGCTCCCAAACTCGGCATCCCAAGACTCGGCAACACCCAAAACTCGGCTATGGTTCCGGATTTTCCAAAACACGGCAGAACACCCAAAACCCGGCGCGTAGTTGCCGGGTCGGCCGCTGGGTGCCACCACACTAGGCCGCTTGGTTTCTTATCGGTGAAATATAGCTTTTTTCCTACATATTGAGGTATAAAATCCTCTTTTTAGAATAATTTTGTCACCCTCACCACATTATAATGGACTCAGTGACCTAGTTTCGGGATAGGGAGGGATTATCTAACTACCTTAATTCTTTTCATGTGATTTCCATGCTTTTTTTCCCCTTAATATATCTACGTTCTAAAAGTCGGAAAATTCCATTACTCGGCTCGGCGCTGGTCCCGAGGTTGCCGAGTTTGGGAACTTCAACCTGTATAATATAAATAGCCAGATCAATAGATAAATATATAATCTATGAACAATTCAGAATACTATTGTTGGTTACGTCTGATGAGTCCAGAGATAGATAGTCCGGATAGAGATAGTTGGAAGCGTATCATCGGCCGTCTATCCTCATAAAAATTGATGGAAAAAAGTGACATTAACCCCTTGAGGCCCAGAACATTATTTCCATTGTAATTTAGGTAGGCCATTACACGATTTTAATGAATATAAAAATTTTGTTCTATAGATATGACCTTTTAGTAGCCTTGACCACTAGCTAATTTGGTATACAGCCAAATTCCCAACATCCGACCTCCAAACATCCGACTTGTCCAAACAACCGACTTTTTTCACCACCACATTGTGTCTTGTTTTGGCCATTTATTTTACTTCGTTTTTTTTATAGTTGTTAGAAAACATTGATTTGTGGCTTTATCTATGCATGAATTTTACTTTCGCGTATACCACTGGATCGGCCTTCAAGAGCTGCATCTTTTATGTTCTATACCATTTTGTCCTTACGTTTATGGTTACTGTGATATCCGAACATCCGACTATTCCAATTATCCGGCCTACCTTCGGTCCCCCCAAGGTCGGATAATTAATACTTAGCTGTAGTTGGAAGCGTATCATCAGCCGTCTATCCTCATAAAAATTGATGGAAAAAACTGACATTAAACAGAAAGAAGGTTAGGACAGAACACACGCATGATTTTACTTATGAATGAACTTAAATGAATTATGAATGAACTTAAATGAATTATGAATGAACTTAAATGAATTATGAATGAACTTAAATGAATTATGAATGAACTTAAAGGAGTGCAGTACAGGTTGAAGTTCCCAAACTCGGCATCCCAAGACTCGGCAACACCCAAAACTCGGCTATGGTTCCGGATTTTCCAAAACACGGCAGAACACCCAAAACCCGGCGCGTAGTTGCCGGGTCGGCCGCTGGGTGCCACCACACTAGGCCGCTTGGTTTCTCCCGCCGATTTGTTTGTTGTTATTGTTCAGTGGTGTTGTGACTGTAGAGTTGTGTACACTGTTATTTTGTGTACTTCTACAGGTCTGTTATTGGTATTATTATTTTCATGCTTTTTTTTCCTTTAATATATCTACGTTCTAAAAGTAGGAAAATTCCATTACTCGACTCGGCGCTGGTCCCGAGGTTGCCGAGTTTGGGAACTTCAACCTGTATAATATAAATAGCCAGCTCAATAGAAAAATCTTATCTATGAACAATTGAGAATACTATTGGCTGGTTAGGACAGAGGCACACCCACCCGCTTGGGCTTGAGGCCATGGCGCAACACATGCTCCAACACAATGAAGAAGTGTTGCAGGGGCACAGAGTCCGAGTCAAGCTGGCGGCCAAACTTGAGCGACGACTCGATGAGCTCCTTCACCACCAGCTTGCAGATGTTGACCAGGTTGCTCCGTTCAATGCACACCGGGTCGCGCTCTGAGGAGGAGACACACGCACGTCACACACATATAGGAACATAAGAACATAAGGAAGCTACAAGAGCACGTCACACACACATAAGAACATAAGGAAGCTACAAGAGCACGTCACACACACATAAGAACATAAGGAAGCTACAAGAGCACGTCACACACACACATAAGAACATAAGGAAGCTACAAGAGCACGTCACACACACATAAGAACATAAGGAAGCTACAAGAGCACGTCACACACACATAACAACATAAGGAAGCTACAAGAGCACGTCACACACACATAAGAACATAAGAACATAAGGAAGCTACAAGAGGCTGGGAGACCTACACGTGGTAGTTCCTGTTACTTAACACTACCTACATCCACCTTTCATCCCCATCCATGTAATTATCCAGCCTCCATTTAAAGCTCTCCCATGACTTATTAGGTTTACTCTCACGGTAAATTTCCAGATGAACACCGAACTTCCTTTGGTGGACGAAACTATTTTTTTCTGGTGAGTTTTGATGCGTTTTGAATTAATCTGCTAACCGTTTCTGTCGCAAATGACTTTTTTGTGTGTGTGTGTGTGTGTGTGTGTGTGTGTGTGATTTGCAAAAAAAATGACAAAAAAACAAATTGAATCTAACCGAACCTATACCTAACAATATATATATATAAAAAATAAAATAAAATAAAATAAATAAATAAAAAAATTGCGACAGAAACGGTTAGCAGATTAATCCCAAAACATCAAAACTCACCACAAAAAAATGGTTTCGTCCACCAAAGTGAATTCGGTGTTCATCTGGAATACAACTGTGACAAGTACTGTGATGTATTTATATATATTACACATATTATAGGATTAATATTATATGATCCCATGACTTATAAGGTTAATCTCTCTCCCTGCAAAGTATGGGAGTACTCAGGCGGGTGAAATAAGCTATACACATACAGAAACAAATCTATCCGTAGGCAAAATAAAGTACGTAGTAGCGTTTAGTATGTACGTATATACAAGAGGGTATTTATCTTGCCAGTGGATCACACATTGTTAACCCCTTGAGACCCAGAACGTAATTTCCATTGCACTTTGGGTACCATAAGACGATTTTTGTGAATATAAGCAATATTTTATAGATATGACCTGTTTAGTGCCCTTGTCCACTAGCTAATTTGGTATTTTAAGCAACTTTTCGTAATTTTATGGCTAACAACAGACGATTTTATATATTAATGGAAATATCTGGGCGTGAAGGGGCTTAGGGGGTCGCCGGCAACAAGGAAAGTATTGCACGGCTTCAACAAACACACATTCATAGACAGACATATACAGTACAGTAAAACCTCTCGTATTCGGACCCTCATTATTCGGACTTTGACATTATTCGGACCCCCTCCTTTTTTTTTTTTTTTTTTTTTATAGGGGTCGAAATTTCCTAGCTATATATGTATACACCTCATTTTTTTTTTTTTTTTTTTTTTTTTTTTTTTATACATATCCCCCCATTATTCGGATCCTTGCATTACTCGGACCACTCCTTGGCCCAATTAGTCCGAATATGAGAGGTTTTACAGTACTTACATGACTCAAAATCATCCATATCTATTCATGGTATTGTAAAGAGGTGCCTCATAACATCCTGTCTCACTCTCACCTCATTGCTGGTGTCTCCTGTTATTCTTGTTTCAGAGGCAATAATAAAAGTGCTTAAGGCCTATCAGTGGCGTATCTCGGGTGTGGCGGCCGGGGCACGTGTCCCGACCGCCACTCAAGGAGGCGCAAAATCTTCCTCGCCAAATCAAATTAATTACCATAATATAGCTTTGAATGTGACTTCAAAATGCTCATATTTCGAAAAATTTGTGTTGTTAATCAAAAGGGGGCCTCCAAATCAAATGAGTTACCAAAATATAGCTTTAAATGTGGCTTCAAAATGCTTCTAGAATAATTGTTCATGTTTTGAAAATTTTCTTAATCACAAGGGGGGCGCCAATTTGCATAAATTACCTATATATGGCTTTGACTAAGGCTTTAAAAGGCTCCTAGAATTGCTCATCTTTCAAAACTTTTCTCAGACCTCCCAGGTGCAGAGGCTCGCTGCCCCCCCCCAACTCCCCCACCAGGGGCACAATTCCACTGTCCCTAGATACGCCCCTGTAGCCTACATCACACACAGCCTGACATCCTTGCCCTTCAGTGAGTCAAGAGGACAGAGCCAAGGTCAAAGGTCGCCTGGTACTGAGAGTGCAGGAGGGGTCACACAACCCTCCCCGCTGAGGCGCCACCCAAGCATTAGCCGCAGCAAAGTAAGTGTAAGAAGCTGGTGTGTGTTGCTGCCCTGAATGACTCTATAAGGTGAGGACCGCATAGTCCCGTTTTCTGGAAGAGTATGTGGCGTTTACTCTTGAACACGTCAGGTCAGGTCAGGTTACGTTAGGTTACGGATAGGATAGGTTAGGTTAGGTTAGGTTAGGTTAGGTTACGTTAGGTTACGGATAGGGTAGGTTAGGTTAGGTTAGGTTAGGTTACAGTTAGGTTAGGTTGTTAGGTTAGGTTAGGTTAGGTTAGGTTAGGTCAGGTCAGGTTAGGTTAGGTCAGGTTACGTTAGGTTACGGATAGGATAGGTTAGGTTAGGTTAGGTTAGGTTACGTTAGGTTAGGTTACGGATAGGTTAGGTTAGGTTAGGTTACGGATAGGGTAGGTTAAGTTAGGTTACGGATAGGGTAGGTTAGGTTAGGTTAAGTTAGGTTATGGATAGGTTAGGTTAGGTTAGGTTACGGATAGGGTAGGTTACGTTAGGTTACGGATAGGGTAGGTTACGTTAGGTTACGGATAGGGTAGGTTACGTTAGGTTACGGATAGGGTAGGTTAGGTTAGGTTAGGTCAGGTTACGTTAGG
Organism: Chionoecetes opilio; assembly: GCA_016584305.1. NCBI lineage: Eukaryota > Metazoa > Arthropoda > Malacostraca > Decapoda > Majidae > Chionoecetes > Chionoecetes opilio. Next base: position 249,738 of record JACEEZ010015314.1, read on the forward strand.
TTACGGATAGGGTAGGTTAAGATTTCCCGGTCATGTACAGGGTAACTTTGTGTGGGAATCACAATGAGGGTGTTTTTGAGAAAATTCTATGGTTAGTTTCGGAGCTACAGCCAAGCGTCTTCACTCGGAAACCACATACTCGCATAGAGAACGGGAATATGCGTGAGGACCAGCCATGCAGTGGTCATGCATTGCTACACCCTCACACCCTCACCCCTCCTCCTCCTCCTCCCCCTCCTCCCCGCGCTATCCACGGAGGAGCCCTGCAGGTTACTGCCTACAGGCGCTAGTGGCATAAATGTATTAAAAATTTGGGTTTTTATATGTCTAAAAAAAAAAAAAAAAATAACATGGATTCAATAGGACATCCACAATTTTTTCTTTACATCGGACACCAGATTCCCGGAAGACAACACCACACTGTGTACTGAGGCTTTGAGTCACCATATCTTAGGCTAAAAGTATCAACTAGGAATGAATGTTTCTACTGGCTACGTAATTTACTGTATCAAGAGAGCATTATAACCTTGTCTTGATGGCAGCTCTTACTCAGAATGTGGTCTTTTTAAGTCATAAAAAGAATAAAAAAAAAGCAAATAAAAAAATAAATAAAAAATCAAGCTTGTAATCTTAAAAACAACGCTGATTGAAAATAGTGTATCTGTACTGCCAATTATGTACACTTGGTCAAGGAAATGGCTGTGACTGCATGACAAACACATTGATCTGGTTCATCACACTGTAACTCCTTCCTACTTCAAGCTGCTCCATGGTGTTATCTGCAGCGGATTGCCTTGGCCTCCGTCACAGGTTGCCATCCAGACAAGGTACAAATGCTCTGCTGTGACACCACCATGAACCCTGGTGTGAGACACGTCTGCTGGACAGTGCTGGGCCCTGGCTGACTGGCTGACTGGCTGAGGCTGAGCCATCACAGCCTGTGCCACACCCGCTGGACTGTGGTGGTGAATACAAATAGTGGCACAATGACACCTGCCACCTCCCTCCATTACAATGAAGCAAACGGACATTATGAATACTGTCATTACAATTCACAACTTATGACAGTGGTGAATACAGTGTTTCTAATCCTGGCATGACTAGAGGGCCACAAAGCCTGCCTGTGACTGCAAGGCAAGGCCGGCCAGGACTGTGAGGGCCAGCACAGGGTCACCAGGGAGCAGCAGCAGCAGCCAGGGCCAGCACTGTCCACCAGGGGTGTCGGGGCAACATAAAGTAGAAAGCGTGCGGACGGACCACAACTGAGCGGCACATAGGGCGCGAAGAGGCCCGGCGGGAGGCCCGGGAGCAGGCCGAGCGCCCGGCCCACAGCCCCAGCACTGGGGTGGTGAGGCGGGGAGCTGCCCTCGGCGCAGCCCTCCCAGGCGGCGGCCGACTCTGCCGCGTTCAACATCATGGGCTCAGAGAGGGTCAGAGTGTGCAGGGAAGAGGAGCCGTGTGGGAGGTGGCGGTGGTGGTGGTGGGTGTAGGCACCTGAGGGCGGCGGCGAGCCAGGGGACGAGGACGCAGAGCTGTCCACCTTGGCACCCAGGGTGGAGCTGCCTCCCTCCGCCAGCTCCTTCAGGCACAGCCAGTCACCATCCACAGAGACCCGGAAGTTGCACAAGTAGATGGTGTCCTCCGCCCCGGCCATCTCCACCAGCACCATCCTAGGGGCCAGCCATGGGGCAGCGCCGCGACAAACAACACACAACGCTAACACTCATCACATCAACACACACTTCTCTCTGCTCATAGTACTGTCAACACCTGTGCCTGTGTCGCCAAGGGGGGGGAAAGGTTAGGACGCGGGGGACTGACGACGCCGTTGTCGATGGTGCCGTGACTACCATGGTAAGAAAGGCTAGCTCTAGGTCACATCGCACACAGGCTGGTCAATCAGTTATAATTTAATGCAGCTTTTCTTTGCTTTGCACTTATGATGTAAGACAACAGTTGTGATCTATGGTGTGTGTGTGTGGGGGGGGGGGGGTGGTTGTAATTCACCCAGGGTCTTGTCCACACGAGCTGGACTAGCGATCGCCTGTTCCACCCTCCCGGAGCGAGCTAGGACCTCATGTTAATGATCTTTGAGTAATGCTGGGACCTCACACACCACACACACCCATCCTCTTGCTCAAGGGGAACAGTAACTGCCCGAATTTGTCAGTGAAAAATCCCTTTGTGTGTGTGTGTGTGTGTGTGTGTGTATGTTGTGTGTGTGTGTGTGTGTGTGTGTGTGTGTGTGTGTGTGTGTGTGTGTGTGTGTGTGTGTGTGTGTGTGTGTGTTGCAAAGCTGTTCAAGACTATTAATAAGGAAGATTTTTTTTGGAAAAGCATAGATAGCAATATCATTAATATTACTTGGAATACATCAGATAGACCAGTGCATTTTTTAACATGCTAACTGGGCGACCAAAATGTCTCCCAGTGATGGAAAACTGTCGCCCAGTAAGGACATTTTTCAGCTACTGCGCGACAAGATATTTATTCATAAAATCCTTCCTGGATGCAATGGCTCATATGTCTGTGTGTGTAAGATCCAGAAGTGCTTCTTACTACTGCATAGGATCATTATTTATATATATATTTCTTCTTTTAATGTCTATATAATCTTGTGCCGCCATATATACCCCGTCGATTGTTTGTGTAGTGACAATGTGTTGGTGTCATAAGAACATAAGAACATAAGAAAATAAGGAAGCTACAAGAGGCAGGGAGACCTACACGTGGTAGTTCCTGTCACCTAACACTACCTACATCCACCTTTCATCCCCATCCATGAACCTATCCAGCCTCCCTTTAAAGCTCCCCAATGACTCAGCACTAACTACCTGTCTACTGAGTCCATGCCAATCATTCACCACCCTATTTGTGAACCAGTTTTTCCCTATTTCCTTTCTAAATCTACGCTTTTCCAGCTTGAATCCGTTACTTCTTGTTCTACCCTGGTTAAAAGCCGTAAGAACTTTTCCTACCACTCCTTTATTAAATCCCTTTATCCACTTAAAAACTTCTATCAGATCGCCCCTTACTCTGCGTCTCTCGAGTGAGTGTAATTTTAATAACTTCAATCTCCTCTCATAACTAAAGTTACGCATCCCTTGTATCACTGGAAGATTCATAAGCACAGCAAGGCAAGGGAGGGAGGGGTCACACAACATACCAAATGGGGAAGATAATACCAAAAAGCTGTAGTTTAACAGGTATGCCTACTACCTATGCTATGTTATGCTATATACCACTATGCTATGCTACTACCACTCTTCTGGATATCCAAGGAATGTCGCCCAGTAAGATTGGCTTCAAAAATGTTCTGAGATAGACCTGACAAAGGAGGAAACAGAGCACCTTCCCTGGGTGGAAAACCGTGTGTCCAGCCAGGTGTTTGGAGCAGCCAGCTTTACTGAGGAGGCAGCTTTAAGGACAGACAGCAGCACACAGAGTGAAGACTACAACACAATGGAACAATGGAAATATCTCAACTATTGTGCCAAGGATAAGATAAGATACGTACTTTGATCCTATCTAGACACTTTCCAAATACCAACTACAAGGTTATTGACTAGACAAAGCGCCACCACGCCAGGACGAACTGGGTGGCCTTTGTGGCAAGGAAGAAGGAAATTACTCATAAAGGAGGATAGAATTATAGTTATAGTAGTTATAGTAGAAGGATAGAAGTATACTTATTAAGAAGGATAGAAGTACAGTATAGTTATAGTAGTTATAGTAGAATGATAGAAGTATACTTATTAAGAAGGATAAAAGTACAGTATAGTTATAGTAGTTATAGTAGTTGTAGTAGAAGGATAGAAGTATATTTATTAAGAAGGATAGAAGTACAGTATAGTTATAGTAGTTATAGTAGAAGGATAGAAGTATAGTTATTAAGAAGGATAGAAGTACAGTATAGTTATAAAGTTATAGTAGTTGTAGTAGAAGGATAGAAGTATAGTTATTAAGAAGGATAGAAGTACAGTATAGTTATAGAAGTTATAGTAGTTGTAGTAGAAGGATAGAAGTATAGTTATTAAGAAGGATAGAAGTACGTATAGTATAGTATGTAGTAAGAGGATGAGAGATAGTTATAAGAAGGATAAAGTACCGTATTTGATAATTTAGTAGTTTGTAGTAGAAGGATGAGTATAGTTTAAAAAGGAATAGAAATAAGTACAGAGGTGTTAGAAACTATCAGTAGTTTGTTATTAATATATAGTATCACTTAGATGAAGTACAGTATAGTTATCGAGTGTCGTAGTTTGTAAAGATCCACGTATACTATAAAGAGAAGACAGTAAGTTAAGCTATAGAAGGTGAGTATACTTTTTAAGATGAGTAAAGGGTTTGTATGTAGACAAGGATAGAAGTCAGCTATTAAGAAGGATAGAATCAGTATAGTTATATAGTTGTAGTGAAGGATAGTATACTTATTAGAAGATAGAAGTAAGTATAGTAAAAGTCTGTATGAGTAAAAGTGAGTATTTATTAGAAGATGAGTTAACAGACATACGAGATAAGCTATATATCCATGAATTTAATAGCTTTTTGGTGTTGACTAAAAATAAGAAAATAAGGAAGCTACAAGAGGCTGCGAGACCTACACGTGGTAGTTCCTGTTACTTAACACTACCTACATCCACCTTTCATCCCCATCCATGAATTTATCCAGCCTCCTTTTAAAGCTCCCTATTGACTCCACATTGACCACCTGACGATTTAGTCCATGCCAATCATTCACCACCCTATTTGTGAACCAGTTTCTCCCAATTTCCTTTTTAAATCTACGCTTTTCCAGCTTGAATCCGTTGCTTCTCGTTCTAACCCTGGTTACTAACCTTAAGAACTTTTCCTGCATCGCCTATATTGTATCCCTTATCACTTAAAAACCTATGAGACCTACACGTGGTAGTTCCTGTTACTTAACACTACCTACATCCACCTTTCATCCCCATCCATAACACTGTCCAGCCTCCTTTTAAGCTCCCTATTGACTCCCCACTAACTACCTGACGACTGAGGCCATTCCAATCAATCACCACCCTATTTGTGAACCCTATAATGAACGAGAATGAAACCTTTACCGTAGATAACAGTGTAGTCACCAGTCACTTGCCACGCACTAATGTCGCCAGCACAATATATTACGAATTTAAGCATCACTACAGACTTTTATGTGCCACTGAAGACATGTAGTGTGATGTACATAATATAAACTACTGTGTATCATCTTCAGTGGCACATACAAATCAGTAGTGATGCTATAATTCGTAATATATTGTGCCTGGCGACATTAGGGCAGTGGCAAGTGAGTGGCGACTATAGTGTTATCTACGGTAGTATATGAAGGGCATGGTCAACAAATAGGGAGTCGAGAGAGTGTACGCTACCGTAGATAACAGTGAAGTCGCCACCTGCAGTGAAGTCGCCAGGCGCCAAATATTACAAATTATAGCATCACTACTGATTTTTATGTGCCACTGAAGATGTTACACAGTAGTTTATATCATGATTGTATAATCTACCCTGTTTCAGCGTTGTTTTATGCTTTGTATCTGCAAATATAACTGTTGCGCATTTTGCTTCTCACGTTTTTCTTCGCGCGATGACAGACAGTAAACAGTAGCTTTTCGGGCGGCAGGACACAAGACTTGCCAGATCTTTCAAACTTGAATAGAATTTATTTTCACGTTGGCAGAGGAATTTTTATATATCCAAGCATCTTCCGCAGCTAATATACATAGAGACTTGTTTTACTTTACCTCTAATTTCCCTGAATTCCCCAGAGTGGCGACTCAACTGTTGGGTTAAAATACCAGCTGGCGACTTTACTGTAGTAGGTATAGTGAGGTCGCCATTCGGTTATATTTTTGTAATTTGTTCATTTATAACCCTAATATGACACAGATGAAGACACAAAATGACACACTTTCCAGATAGCCCCTTCTAACTTTCCTGAAATCATGGATGTACAAATGTAAGTATTAACGCCACCACACGTCTGTAAATAACAAAGAAACGTAGAACTGGCGACTTCACTGTTATCTACGGTAATAGGTAAAGTTCAGTGATACTCTTCTTCAAATGTACAACAAACCATTCAAACTTTAATAACAGAAAAATAGTCAAAGGAAAGGAAATAAAAAGTGGCTTGTGCGATGATATTAATTAAGGAAGATTTTTGTTTTGCCCTTTAAATCAGAACAAAAATGTAAAAGTTATAGTCTATTTTTTTTAACAAGGCAAAAACTCTATTCTATCTTAAGGTCTCATGCTTAAAATGATGCCTATGTTTACCTGATAATAGGGTTTACTATGATAAAATACAACTGGAATTTAGAAAAAGCGTAGTATTCCCTTCTCCTGACATCAAATATCAGTCAGTAAGCAGCAAGGGGACAGGATTTTGGCCTCGTAAAAAAAAAAGACTAGAGTCATATTTGTTGTCAGTATTATCTTTGTTCTAAAATTGATTGGCTTTATCATAGTGAAGGTTCAGATTTATTTTCAGGTGTCTCTCTCTCTCTCTCTCTCTCTCTCTTGCCTTCGGGTGAAAAGTTATTATTATTAATTTGGGGGATGGAAATGTCACCTAAAACAAGTCGTTCTCAAAAATAGAACGAAAAATGAACCCTAATCTTCTGGACATTCTAGTTCATCTCTCTCTCTCTCTCTCTCTGCCTTCGGGTGAAAAAAGTTATTATTATTAACTTGGGGGATGGAAATGTAACCTAAAACCTGTCCAGTTCTCAAAGACAGAACGAAAAATTAACCCTAATCTTCTGGACATTGTAGTTCATCTCTCTCTCTCTCTCTCTGCCTTCGGGTGAAAACAGTTATTCTTATTAACTTGGGGGATGGAAATGTAACCTAAAACAAGTCCAGTTCTCAAAGACAGAACGAAAAATTAACCCTAATCTTCTGGACATTCTAGTTCATCTCTCTCTCTCTCTCTCTCTCTCTACCTTCGGGGGGAAAAAATTATTATTATTACTTGGGGGATGGAATGTAACCTAAACCTGTCCACTTCTCAAAAATGGAACGAAAAATGACCTATCTTCTGGACATTGTAGTTCATCTTCTTCTCTCTCTCTCTCTCTCTTCTCGTAACATGTAAGTACCAAGCTATGCCGTCCGAGCTTCCTCAAGTCAAGAGTTAAACATCTACTATTTCACACACAGTTTCCTGACACAGTGAACTTGATCTGCCTTCCAGTAATGCCACCCGGCAGTACACATCACGGCCTGGCAGAGCTGTGTCCACGCCTCCATGCCTCCTGCAGGCGATGGCTCTCCACAAGGGTAGAGGCAGACTGTTGGGTATTATTCCAGATGAACACAGAATTCACTTTGGTGGACGAAACAAATTGTTTCTGGTGAGTTTTGATGTGTATTGAATTAATCTGTTAACCGTTTCTGTCGCAATTTTTTTTTTTTTTTTTTTTTTTTTTAAGGTAAAGGTTAGTTTTTTTTGTGGTTTTTTTTCTTAAGTTAGATAAAGGCTAGGTTAGGTTAGGTAAAGGTTCAGTTAGATTTTTTTATTTTGTCATTTCTATTGAAGAAAAAAAAAAAAAAAAAAAAGTGATTTACGACAGAAACGGTTAGCAGATTAATTCAAAACACATCAAAACTCACCAGAAAAAAAATTGTTTCGTCCACCAAAGGAAGTTCGGTGTTCATCTGGAAATTTACCGACTGTTGCAATTAAGGATAATACAAGCGTAGTCGTATCCTTGGTTGCAATCAAGACCTTCTTGCTACAGTATATCTAAACTGCGTGGTTGCATAGCCCCCCCCCCCCCCACACAACCTACACCCATCACGGGGCCAACAAGCTGCCATTATTCATGTATTTTTTTAGAATCTAGTCTCTAGAATGCGTTATTTCCCACACGAGGGGTTTGGACGCTTGACCAACCACTGTAATCCCTCTCCCCGGGAACTCCTACTGGAAGCTCATACTTTAACCCGCCTGACGTGATCACCAACTGCGTGCCCGTGACAGGGTGTCTTTCAGGCGTCGTCTATAACAGTGATGCTCCAAGGGGCGTCACTGTCACACGGCACCCAGGGGAGGAACTTTATATCCCAGGGGAGGAGCGAATAGGCCTACTCTGTATGATGCGTACACACATACACAGCATACATAATACCCTTACACACAACTATGAGTGCTCACAACATTCACAAGTCAATGGTTCATAAAAAGTGTGATTTCCTGTATTGTTTCCGTAAATAGCAGCGAGACAGTATGGTGGTGGAGGAAGTTATTGACGCCTGCAGTACAGGGGCGTGGAGGCAACCTGGGACAGCTAGGCAAGGCAGGCAGGAAGGCGCCTAGACCTGTCACTGTGACCACCAATACACAGTAACCACCACCCTGTGTACCGTCCATACAAAGCCACACTCAGGACATAGTATTACGGCAAAGGTACACGCGGTTGTGTGGTGGTCTGTAGGTGAGTCACTCGGGGTTGCCAAACATCGGGCGCCAGACAGCGAGCCTCCGTCTATTTACCCTGCCTGTCTGGACCACGCTCGCCCTGGCCCACCATTCCCACACACACACACACACTACCACCTTCTCTTATTCTGTAATTTCCATCTCGGGCCACTACATGATAATCGTGCCGCCAGAGTGCCAGACAGGAGCAGTGGTTCAGTAATAGGTTGGCACTAGAGAGGGACGCGCGAGTCACTGTTGCTGTATGTGCCTGTCTCACCGCCCTATGGAATCGCCCTGCGCAGGCGTCCCACTACTCGCGACCTTCCAGATAACGCACGCACCCCATCCTCCCTTATAAAAATGCCCTATACCTCATTGATTTCCATTATATCTTGAGCATATGGACTTGCAGAAGAGACAATAATTAATCAATTCTATATCACTCTGTCTATGAGGATAAAAAACTGCGTGATTACTATGGAGATTATAATTACAGCAGCGGTCGTTTGCAATTCACTGTAGCCACACGATGTCAGTACTCTGTAGGCCTATTGATGTGTAGTGTTTATGTATCCCCAGAGATGTGACTGTAGTGTTAGAGCGTGTGTTAAGAATGGTATTATTATTAGTAGTAGTAGTAGTAGGTAAGTAATGGTAGTAGTGGTAGGCAGTGCGCACGGCTTGGCTATCAGGGAGGGGCGACAGATCAATACTCGAGCAGCTCACCGCCAGCCACCACTACGTCTTTCCTCCACCCACACACTGCACCTTCATGTATACCTCATGTCATATCTTCATGTCATCTCATCTTCATGTCATCAATACTCGACAGCTCAGCTTCACACACGTCCCCTCCACCACACACTGCACCTTCTGTTATCTCATGTATTCTTCATGTCATCTCTTTTCTGTAATCCATAGTTATTTACTTCGTTTTCCTATCGTATGACGTTAATGATTGATGATTTATGCTAAGTGAATGTCCAGACTCAGAGTCATATGGCACATTATAACGTTCAACAATATGTAAACTGTACTTTTGTCATAATTCTACTCTATCCTTACTTCGCTCCCATATTCAAACGAGATGTTTCCTATTTCTTGTATGACGTAAGAATACTTGATTTAATGCCAAAAGCGTGATATGATGCCATCACTAGGTTATATGGCAAGTTATGACGTAAAAATGTTCACAAATGGTATGTTAAAATGGAACTGCATAGAAATCGCTCCACGTCACAGCGAAGTAATGGTTTGCAAGTAGGCTGTACACTTCATGTTAGGAAAGTACAGCGTTATGTGCACTACAGGATACCTGTAGGAACTGGTCCACTGGTTAAATGATTGTAAATGATATAGTCTAGTATCCACCTGTGTGGATTACTACGGCTTTCAATACCACTCCGTATTTCAAACCATGAATTAAAGAGAGAATTAGATTTAATACATGAACTGTAACGTGTGTCTCCCCTCACTTTAGCTTGATTGAATTGTGTAGTATGTTAATACGGACTACCTGTACGTCCTCACAGCCTCTTGTCTGCTTGCAACTATTACTTAATGTAATACAATAGAATCAAAGAGTGGATAAAGTTGCATGGATGGGCATAAGTGGATGGGATGAATAGTAGGAATGCTTAGTCAGGCGCACTGTAGGTTCAGCTTCCTTATGTTCTATTTTTTCATAGGAGTTAAAAGTGAGGGGAACTTTAAAGGATGGGGTAAAGTTGTAGGATGGATGAAAGGGTAAGGTATTAAGTAAGGCCCGCACGTTGTGGTCTCCTATCTCTTAGTTCATATTTCTATTCAACGTTGCTAAGGAATGCCCTAACGAATGCCAAGTCACCTTCCGGCAACCCTCCACACCTGTACTTGCACTTGTCCTGCGCACTGCCACCTACCTACACACACACACAACACACACCTACACACCTACACACGCACACACACACGGGGTCACCTATCGACGGGTGGGTAGTGCGCGGGCCCTCTCATAAGAACATAAGGAAGCTACAAGAGCTGTGAGACCTACACGTGGTAGTTCCTGTTCCTTAACACTACCTACATCCACCTTTCATCCCCATCCATGAAATTGTCCAGCCTCCTTTTAAATACAAATGTATTTGAATACTGCCCCGCTCTGGCTATATAGCTATCTAAACTATGTCTTTCCCAGGAATCTCAGGAACTCTTTGTACCAAAAATAAATGTTAAAAGGAAATTTGAATAAAATTATTGTTATTTTCCTTATTTAGAGGTTACATTATACATACTAATTACTGATGCAAAAAAAGAAATGGCCGACGCCACAGAAAACTATTTTAGGTGGGTCGATGCTGCAGGGGTTAAGAATTGTCTGAAAATGGACAAGTAAAAAAGACATGAAAAATTTAAATACCGATACCGGTAATACCGGTATTTCGACCAAACCGATAGATACCGGTATCGTTACTGATACCGGTGTGAGTACGTACCGGTATTATTCCCGAAAACCGGTATCGGCAATACCGGTATTTTGTTGATACCACACAACCCTAATTCAAAACACAATCTTTCCTCCTTCATGAAACACATTATATAGGCAAAATGATTGGTGAATTACCACGGAATAAGTATAATGACGATATATAGGACACGTACACCCTAAAAAAACAATAAAATAACGATAAATTAATAAGTATTGGGTGTAAACAATTGACGGTTTCCAAGTGCATTATTTCCCCAAACAAAAATCGAATTTTAAACGAAGGCTTTAAAAAATAGGGAAACCTATGAGCCAATCACTATGTAAAGTATGTATCTTAAAAACAGTAACAGATCGTAGATTGGCGTAGAAACAAAAAAGCCGATTTTGTTTGTTTTTCTCGTTAACGTAACATTTAAACCCAATACGTCAGCCGCATTCATTGACCAATGTCATGAAAAACCCGTCACACAGACACACACCTATACAAAGAGTGTGTGTGAACAGCCAAGGCCGCACACACAGCCTTGCATCACAATTACGAGCAAGAATAAGGCCGATAAAAAAATCTAAACAAAAACACACGACTGGCTAGAAAAAGAAAAAAAAAGAAATATCCCCCCCAGGCCTATGATTAATGCATAAAACGATGCGGAGAAATCAAAATAGATCAAAACACACATAAATCACCCTAAATTTGGTGTAGAAAAAGAATTATCAATAAATAAAGGCTAAATATACGGTGTCACTAAAACTAAATAAATATTGTTTTCAATAAATGACCAAAATAACTTCAGATACTTATAAATAGATAGGCTACAATACAATACAAAGAACATTTAAATGAATGAAAAAACTAAAATCCTGACATAGACGTTTAATTAGAAGAAAAATCCGTGAAAATAGATTTTATAAAGAAAATATGTTACGGCAATACCTAACCCAGACTCAAATAAGGACTTAAGAGCGGTTATTCCTCCTCTAATAGCCTATATAACTAATGGATAATGGTTAATGCAATGGTTAAGGACAGGAAAATTAGTAGTGTCTCGGAAAATAACCGCGCAGTCCTCGTCCATTTTTAACATTAGAATAAGGAGTGTTACCCATGTATTAACTATATTAATTAAACTGCAGTAGCATTACCAAAAAAAATATCTACATCTGAAAAAGCATCAATTTTAGGCCATGAAAAATTTGTCGGTTATAACTAAATAAATAAAATTCGGTATTGACTTTTTTTTTTTAAATGAGTTTCCGGAACATAAAAATCTCCATTACAAAAAGCGCCTATTGTAGGCCAGGAAAATATAGCCGGTGTCTCTGAAAACGACCGCGAAGTCCTCGTCCATTATTACCAATGTCTTTCCCAGGTGAAATAAACAGGGGAAGAGTCAACAAGTTTGTTAACGAAGGAGACGAAGTGGAAGAGGACCTAGGAAGCAGTACTTACTATAATAAGCGACAAATGGTCACAAGAAGAAGAAGAAGCTAATGGCCAGACAGACACCTCACCCCATGTACTTACTTTTCCACGTCCTTTTCTGCGACACGGGCCTCTTGTCTGACATGTAGGTCTGCCACGGGTCATTGCTGGCACAGGCGGGCGTGCCAGGCCCACTAAGGTCCTGTTCCTCCTGGGTGTCCTGTGTTAAGTCAGTGTGTTTGTTGACACCGTCAGCTGAGGCAGCCATGATCATCACTGCCTGGATGTGCCACAGGACACACCCCCTCACTCCCCCTGCTGGCCTGGCATCCCACACCACTCATTGGGGATTACTAATGATGGTTATTAATAGATGAAGGGATGGCAACCACTGAATATATATAATTTAGCTTTGCATCTATGAGTTTCGCAAGTTTCCTACCCTTTTGAGCCTTCCAAGTCAGGCTCAGGTTCAAGGTCATGATAGGAAAAAAAAAAAAAGGGACTTATGTCTGTGTATATACTGCCCTGCTGTGCCCCTTCTCTTCCCACAGGTGGCAGGGAAAGAAAGGGCTACAGAGGGGCAAAGAAGGAAGAAATGTACGCGTCAAATTCGACCTCGAGCTTGACAGACAAAATACAAAGGCGATAATAAGCAGAAAAGATCACAAAGAAGAAGAAGAAGGTCCCCATTGCGGCCATTGTAAAAGGCGGTGAATCGTGAAGGTAAATACGGGGTCATATTGTCTTAATTAACGTGTTTAGAGGCATTGTTAGCTCTTAGATAACTGTGTAAGGTTGTCATAGTTGTTGGTAGAGTGGTAGGAGAGGAAGAGATGTATGTTAGACTTGTGTTATGTTAATTTTGTGCGGGATTACCTACCGTGCGGGCAGTTACAGTATACCCACCGTCACCCTGCCCCATACACTACCCAGTACCCACCCACTTACCCCGCCCCATATACACACTCGCCCACCACCATTATCCCGCCCCATACACACGCCCACCCCACCCACCATTACCCCGCCCCATACACACACGCCCACCCCACCCACCATTACCCTGCCCCATACACACGCCCACCCACCATTATCCCGCCCCATACACACACGCCCACCCCACCCACCATTACCCCGCCCCATACACACACGCCCACCCCACCCACCATTACCCCGCCCCATACACACGCCCACCCCACCCACATACCCCCCCATACACAACACCACCCCACCATTACCCCGCCCTATACACACACGCCCACCCCACCACATTACCCCGCCCTATACACACACGCCCACCCCACCCACCATTACCCGCCCCATACACACACACCCACCATTACCCCGCCCTATACACACACGCCCACCCCACCCACCATTACCCTGCCCCATACACACACGCCCACCCCACCCACCATTACCCCATTTTTGAAGCCATCTATTCATCCTTTACTTATCAATAACTTTTCCTACATCAAGTTAAGGAAGATTCTTGTGCGTTTCAATATGTTTCAAGTTTTCGCATCGTTTTCGGTATAAAATATGCGCTGAATGAGTTGATTTCAATATTTTTTTGTTTTGGTGTAGGACTTTTTTTTGTCACTGTTTTCTATCGGCCTTATTCCTTCTTGTGTTTGAAGTGAGAGGTTGTTTGTGTGTCTTAAGTTATTCATGCACTCTCTTTGTATTGGTGTGTGTCCAGGTGACGTGTAGTTTATGTCTTTAGGGAAGGAACTCGGCTGCTTGAGTGATTTTAAATGTTACGTCATTTTAAAAACAACCTTTTATTGGCTTTCTTATTGCTACTCTTAACTAGGATCTGTAACTGTTTTTAAGATACATCCTTTACCATATGAAAAACTCATGTATTTCCCTAATTTTTAAGGCCTTCGTAAAAAAAAAATGTTGGTGGTAAATAATGCGCTTCGATATCGTCATCTGTTCACACCCAATACTTTATTATTTCTTCGTTATTTTATTGTTTTTGAGGGTGTACGTGTCCTATATATCATCTGTTTACATATTCCGTGTTGATTCATTCATTATTTTGTGTATTTAATGTGTTTTTAATGAAGGGAAATAGACGGTGTTTGGGTTGGCAACTCAGCCCGCGTCTGGGGGCCGTGACGTCACGGGTGACTAGGGTTGTGCGGTATCAGCAAAATACCGGTATTGCCGATACCGGTAATCTGGAGGTCGTGACGTCACAGCAGTTGACATCCAGGCAGGGGCCGCCATCTTGTGTCGCTATCAGTGTTATATAGCCTTAGATTACGGAATTATCGCCCTCATGGAAGGCTGATGAAGGGTAAATAAGGAGAATGGTAGAGCATAAACCCGAAACAGGTGATAAAACGTATAAATAGTCGGTAGTATTGATAAACAAGAGAAGGAAGACGGTGTGGTAATAATGGTTATTACCCTAACCGAACCGAACCTTTTAACGGGGGGTTCCGCCCCCTCGACCCTTCAAGTTCTCTGTGTTTTTCTGTATTTATCGATGTGTTTCTTAAGCTATTTTGGTCATTTATTGAAAACTGAAATTACTTCCACATTTTTTAAGCCATCTATTCATCCTTTACTCATCAATAAATCTTTTCCTACATCAAGTTAAGGAAGATTCTTGTGCGTTTCAATATATTTCAAGGTTTTCGCATCGTTTTCGGTATAAAATATGCGCTGAATGAGTTGATTTCGATTTTTTTTTTTTGTATCGGGTAGGTGACTTTTTTTGTCACTGTTTTGCGTATGCGGCATTAGGCCTGCTTGGTTTGGGAGAGGTGTTTGTGTGTCGTAAGTTATTCAGGGGCACTGCATGTTGCATTGCGGGTGGGCATTCAGGGAAGGGGCATCAGGGCAGGAAGGGAGGCATTCAGGGGCAGGGAGAGGCAGGAAGGGGTTGGCATTCAGGGAGGTCAGGGCAGGAAGGGTGCATTCAGGGGCATTAGGCAGAGGTGCAGGCGGAAGTGCATTCAGGGGCAGGGAGAGGCCAGGGAAGGGTGATTCAGGGCAGGGAAGGGTGTCAGGCAGTGTGCAGGGCAGGGAAGGTGCATTCAGGGGCAGGGAGGGCATTTAGGGCAGGGATGCAGGGAGGGCAAGGGGGGATATCAGGGAGGGCATAGGGGGCATTCAGGCGACAGGGAGTGCATTGGATTTTGTAAAGATCTTGGGATTTTGGCCATGGCCTTGGGATATTTTTTGTCCATCTTGGGATTTTGGGGGATTATTCAAGTATTTCTCAAGTAGTTTATCTCAAGGGAAGCATGTTCCGTATTTAGGGTTCAGTTTCAATGTTGTTGTTTTTAGACCTTGGGATATTATTTGTCTATCTTGTGATTTTTAGGGGAGCAATCTTGGATTTCTGAAAATGTTTAACCCCTTCACGCCCAGATCTTTCCTTTGCTATAAAAAAAATCGTATGTTGTCGACATAAAATTACAAAAGGTAACTGAATATACCAAATTAGTAGTCGGCAAGGATACAAAACAGGTCATATCTATAAAATATTAGTTATATTCACTAAAAAGCGTCTAATGGTTGTCAAATTACAATGAAATTACGTTATGGGTCTCAAGGGGTTAAGTAACAGGAACTACCACGTGTAGGTCTCGCGGCCTCTTGTAGCTTCCTTATTTTCTTATGTTATGTTCTTATGAGTACCGTCAATAACACTGTAGTCGCCAGTCGCTCGCCACTGCACTAATGTCGCCAGGCACAATATATTACGAATTCTAGCATCGCTACAGACTTTGATGTGCCACTGAAGACATGTAGTGTGATGTACATAATATAAACTACTGTGCATGCTCTTCAGTGACACATAGCAGTCTGTAGTGATGCTAAAATTCGTAACATATTGTACCTGGCGACATTAGTGCAGTGGCAAGTGACTGGCGACTATAGTGTTATCTACGGTAGTCTTGAGATTTCTGAAACTGTGTAGTGGCAACTGAGTCTCGCGTCCCCAGTGCCTCGCGTCTCGCACTCTCGCTCAGCGTTGCCAAACTAGCGCAAAATGCGCTAGTTCTGGTGCATTGGCATCACAAACAGCGCGTACAGTTCTTGTTTTGCGCATAGCGCTTTTTTCAGTGCATTTTTATTCCATCTGGTGCATGTTTTAGCGCATTTCTGGAAATCCATGGTAATAGGTAAGGTTAGTATGAATCTACTTCAGACTGTACTTTAAGCTATCTTGGAATATAACTACAAGGCAACTACTTCGTATTGTACATACGTGTATATATATGTAGCGCCTATAGCTTACCCTCGACCCGTATATGAGCCCCGTAGGCTATCGTTTGTGTATGGTGAGACTGAGCCCGCAGCCCACCTTGACCTCACCTCAGCGCTCAGCGTAGATCAGCCTTCGCCCCTCAGTGTGGGGCCAGTCTCTCACTCCGTAATTAATTAACGATCAAAATGCCGCCATCATATACTCAGACATAGAAATAGCTGGGAATCCTTTCCAGAGCTAAAAGAGTGGCTAAAGCCTGTGGAAAAAGACAAGACCAAGGCTTACATTTTGGTGTGTTTTGTAAATGCGAGATCCCAGCAAAACTTAGTGACTTGAGAAGGCATAGGCTGCAACAAGGTAAACGAATTGTCTGTTTACCTTGGGCTACAACTTCTGTGTAACATGTTCGTACTGCAGAACCTTTTTCTAGGTAGTGCAAGACAGACAAAAATACCATTCTCCGACATAATAGAAGTCATTATTTTGTAGAATATACTGGACGTAGGTTGGTAATTGACTAGATATTTATATAATTTTCATCAGTACCTACCATGTAAATCCTAATCATGAACTGCTATTATTATTATTATTATTATTGTAGCAGCAACAGAAGCAGTAGCATTATCAATATACTGTAAAAGTAATAATGCTATAATTAATACTATTATAATAACCATTATCTAGCTACTATTACTATGATAGAGGGGAGAAGACGAAAACTTTCCTAGCGCATTTCATACCTCAATTGAGCTCTTTTACGTCCGACACATTTGGCATCAGTGCTCTCGCTGCCTGGCGCCTCAGTGTATCACCTGACCTTGGCGAGAGAGGGTGCTGCGCTCAGTGCCTGTGACATGTGTGTATACAGACAGATTTAAAGGCTTATTCGCAAGGACTTTACATCAAACTTTCCGTACTGTTACGTGTGTATGATCGAATCTTAAAACATGTATTCACTGCGTTCCCAAAGCGTTGGCGTGGTGGTGATGGTATTTTTATTATATTTTTGGAGGCCGGCTGCGAGGAAACCGAGATTTTTGCGTATTTCTATTATGTGATTATTTAATTATCTGCATATTTTATCGTGGTAGGCGTCTTAAGATATGATGTTTGTGTTATGAGTGGCTTAAGATAGACGTATGTGGTGTGGCTATTATTAAGAGAGAGAGAGAGAGAGAGAGCCGGCTGCGACATTATCTGCGTTTTATGTTCAGAAGTTTTATCCAATTTGGTTTTATAAATTCTGCGTGTTATGTTCTATGTGTTTGGTGAGTGGCTACATAACACATAACAAGGGGTTTAAAGAAATTTATATATCGGTGACGTGATTATAATGTTTTTACCTGCACCACTTTCTACCGTAGATAACACTAAAGTCGCCAGGACAACGTTTTTTTTCGATGTACAGTCGTCTGGTGGCGTTAATACTTCTACATCCATGATTTCAGGACAGTTAGAAGGGGCTATCTGGAGAGTCTGTGTCATAGGATGGCTATAAATGAACAAATTACAAAAATATCACCAGAGTGGCGACCAACAATAAGGTCGCCAGCTAGTGTTTATTTACTAAGTGTCCTCACCGCCGTCGTCGTCGCGCGAAAAAAAACGCGTAGGGAAATTTGAAACCGTATATACTTGCAGATACAAAGCATAAAACAACGCTGAAACAGGGTAGATTATACAGTCATGATATCAACTACTGTGTATCATCTTCAGTGGCACATGAAAATCAGTAGTGATGCTATAATTCGTAATATATGGCGTCTGGCGACATTAGGGCAGGTGGCGACTAAAGTGTTATCTACGGTAGGCAAACGGAGCTCAGGGGCCACTTGATGCCACATAGAAGGTTACAAGGGCATGTTGTAAGATCAGATCAGTGGTGGGTATTAGAACATTACTATACAGAGTACGCCACGTGCCTCGATAAATGATGGGACTTGGTTATGGCCTGAAGTTTGACCTCCCTCTCTAGGCGTCTTAACCCCTTGAGGCCCAGAACGTAATTTCCATTATAATTTGGCTGCCACAAGACGATTTTAATGAATATAAGCAATATTTTATAGATATAACCTTTTTACTATCCCTTGTCCACTAACTTATTTGGCATATTCAGTTATTTTTTCAGAATTTTATGTTTAACAACAACGATTTTTTTTATATTTAAGGGAAGATCTGGGCGTGAAGGGGTTTGTTTAGTCATCGTTATATCGGGATTACCATAATATTAATGTAGCGAGGTGCGTGTGTGGTGTGTGTGTAGGTGGGTGGGTGTGTGTGTGTGGGTGGGTGCGCCTGTGTGTGTGTAGGTGGGTGGGTGGGTGTGTGTGGGTGGGTGCGCCTGTGTGTGTGTTGTGTGCGTGTGTGTAGGTGGGTGGGTGTGTGTGTGTGGGTGGGTGCGCCTGTGTGTGTGTGTTGTGTGGTGGGGGTGGGTGTGCACTGTGTGTGTGTGTGCGTGGGTGGGTGTATGCGTGTCCCAGTGTTTGTTTTTGTCAGTTAATTAAGTTGGTGGTTGTGGAATGAGGGAAAAAGCAAGATTGATAGAGTAAAAGGATATTGAGAGACGAGGAAAAGACGTCAGCGTGCTCGAGGGAGGGAACCAGGGAGGAAGGCAATATATTAACCCCTTGACCCATAACGTAATTGCCATTGTAATTTGGGTACCATTAGACGATTTTTAGTGACAATAAGCGATATTTTATAGATCATTGTTTAGTATCCTTGTCCACTTGTTTTATTTTTATTTTTATGTATTTATTTTAATGTATTTTTTATTTATTATTATTTTTTTTTTTTTGTAGGATGTTTCGAGTCGGGACAGCAGCGGTGCGGGCGGCGGTGAGGGGCGAGGGCGCAGTGTGGAGGGCGGCGGTGGCTCCAGCAGCGGCCGCCCCCACCTCCTCCCAGCAGCCAAGACGCTGGCAGACTGACTTCGAGAGGCACCAGATCCCCGAGCGTCTGCAGTACATCCCGGACGCCGAGGACCCCAAATTTTTTGAGATGGTCGAGTACTTCTTCCACCGAGGATGTCAGGTGAGCACGCACGCACACGCACACACACACACACACACACACACACACACACACACACACACACACACACACCACACACACACACACACACACACACACACACACACACCACACACCCACACACATAGGCACACCACACAACTACACCAACAACACACACACACTCATGATAGCAACCCACGGATGATCACCGCACAAACAGACAGACAAAACCAACAGACATTCAATAACACTACGTCATATAGTCGCCACTGCACTAATGTCGCCAGGCGCCATATATTACGAATTTTACCATTACTACAGACTTGAATGTGCCACTGAAGACAGGTACATAATATAAACCACTGTGCATGTCTCTTCAGTGGCACATACAAGTCTGTAGTGATGCTGAAATTGTAATATATGGCGCCTGGCGACATTAGTGCAGTGGCGACTATAGTGTTGTTGACGGTAAATGAAAGGTGTTGTAGCCATCCCGTGGTGTATATGTGTTAAGGACTTGTACACATATTTTATTTATATATATCCAGAGATGCACTTGAGGGAATCCAATCGTTAATGTGTGTGTGTGTGGTGCGTGCAGGTGGTTGAGGACCAGCTGGTGGAGGAGATGAAGGAGCGCATCACCCTGGAGGAGAAGCGTAACAAGACTAAGGGCATCCTCAAGATCATGGAGCCCTGCCACCACGTTCTCGAGGTGAACTTCCCCGTGAAGCGCGACGACGGTACCTACGAGATGATCCACGGCTACCGCGCCCAACACTCCCTTCACCGCACGCCTACCAAGGGCGGTGAGTACTCAATACTACCTATATAATTTATCCTTCCTTCCTTCCTTCCTTCCTTCCTTCCTTCCTTCCTTCCTTCCTTCCTTCCTTCCTTCCTTCCTTCCTTCCTTCCTTCCTTCCTCCCCTCCTTCCTTCCACCACAGAGAGGACACCCCAACAGACACCCACCACCATATATACCTTACCTTAGTACTTACCTGTTCATTACTGCTTTCTCTCCTCATAAAAACACACACACACACACACACACACACACACACACACACACACACACACCACACACACACACACAGGCCCTTCACCGCACCCCAACCAAAGGCGGTGAGTACTACCCAAGGCTAAGGGAGGAGCTTAAAAAAGCTCTCGGCTTTGGTACTACCTGTACTACCTAGTACCTACCTACCTATACCACAACGCTCACCTTACCTTGCTTGACCAACCACAACGCTTATATACCTGTTACCTGTTCATCCATGCTTCCCCTCTCTCTCTCTCTCTCTCTCTCTCTCTCTCTCTCTCTCTCTCTCTCTATCTGGTACATTCCCCTTTTTTGACATTAAATTCCTCTCTCTCTCTCTCTCTCTCTCCTCTCTCTCTCTCTCTCTCTCTCTCTCCTCTCTCTCTCTCTCTCTCTCTCTCTCTCTCTCTCTCTCTCTCTCTCTCTCTCTCTCTCTCTCCCCTCTCTCTCTCTCTCTCTCTCTCTCTCTCTCTCTCTCTCCCCTCTCTCTCTCTCTCTCTCTCTCTCTCTGGCACATTCCCCTTTTTTGACATTAAATTCTCTCTCTCTCTCTCTCTCCTCTCTCTTCTCTCTCTCTCTCTCTCTCTCTCTCTCTCTCTCTCTCTCTCTCTCTCTCTCTCTCTCTCTCTCTCTCTCTCTCTTGGCACATTCCCCTTTTTTGACATTAAATTCCTCTCCTCTCTCTCTCTCTCTCTCTCTCTCCTCTCTCTCTCTCCTCTCTCTCTCTCCTCTCTCTCTCTCTCTCTCTCTCTCTCTCTCTCTCTCTCTCTCTCTCTCTCTCTCGTCGCCTTTGCAGCACTCGTGGAAATATTCATGCAGACTGATCACAAAGTCTAATACAATCACAATAAACATGGCATCAATATTTGTTAACATAATATGGTAAGCGACTGTCATATTATGTTAGCGACTTCTTACCATGTTAAACACAAGTACCACTGAGGAACAATGGCCTCTTTATACTACGGTAGTTTGATATACGAACATTATCATATCAACAGTATTACATTGAGGTGTATTACTCTTTGTATCTTATTTACCGGCGTTTAGTAGATAACAGATGTGGCACAGATAGATACACAGATAGCCGTGACGGTTCCTTACGTATTCCTGGCATGGGGAGTCGGGGACGGAAAGGTTAGGTGTAGGGTTACTCAACGTATACAAAGAACTGTCTATTGGTACTCTGGAGTTACTATAGCTTGGCGATCTGTACGTGATAGTAGCCAGAACACTATTATACCACTATTTGACTCTTTGTGAACCAGTTTTTCCCTATTTAAAAAGGAAATAGGGAAAAACTGGTTCACAAATAGGGTGGTAAATGATTGGAATAGCCGGAACACTATTATACCACTATTTGTGAACCAGTTTTTCCCTATTTAAAAAGGAAATAGGGAAAAACTGGTTCACAAATAGGGTGGTAAATGATTGGAATAGCCGGAACACTATTATACCAGTATTTGTGAACCAGTTTTTCCCTATTTAAAAAGGAAATAGGGAAAAACTGGTTCACAAATAGGGTGGTAAATGATTGGAATAGCCGGAACACTATTATACCAGTATTTGTGAACCAGTTTTTCCCTATTTAAAAAGGAAATAGGGAAAAACTGGTTCACAAATAGGGTGGTAAATGATTGGCATGGACTCAATAGACAGGTAGTTAGTGCGGAGTCAATAGGGAGCTTTAAAAGGAGGCTAGACAGTGTTATGGATGGGGTGAAAGGTGGATGTAGGTAGTGTTAAGTAACAGGAACTACCACGTGTAGGTCTCGCGGCCTCTTGTAGCTTCCTTATGTTCTTATGTGTAGACAGTCTTGTACAGCGGTGATGTTTGTGTTATTTTGATCACGCGTAGTAGCAGTAGTAGTAGTAGTAGTAGTGGTGGTTATATGATATTATAGTAAGGTATTATGGTATTATAGTAGCAGTAGTAGTCATGGCAGTAGTAGTAGTAGTCATGGTAGTAGTAGTAGTAGCAGTAGTAGTCATAGTAGTAGCAGTAGTTATCATAGTAATAGTAGCAGTAGTAGTCATAGTAGTAGCAGCAGTAGTAGTCACAGTAGTAGCAGTAGTAGTCACAGTAGTAGCAGTAGTAGTCATAGTAATAGTAGTAGTAGTAGTAGTAGTAGCAGCAGTAGTAGTAGCAGTAGTAGTAGTGACAGTAGTAGCAGTAGCAGTAGTAGTAGCAGTAGTAGTCACACCGTCACATGGCGAGGGAAGGAAGGTGGGGGGAGAGGGAGGGCAGGGGGGGTGTGGGGGTGTGTGAGCGGAGACGATAGCTGATTGGGTGGCTAGTAGGGCGTGGGGAGCGGCAGCCAATGAGAGGCGAGGGTGCTGGGGCCGGCAGGAGGCTGGAAATAGCTGTCGGGCAGGCGATGGTGTGTACGCCCTGCCCGTCTCCAGCCGGCGCTTGGCGAGGTGACGAAAGACAGGTCTTATCACTATCTGTAGCTGACTTATCAGGCTACTCAATGGCAAGGTCAATTATACGAGATAATAATTATTTGCCTACCTATGCTTC
Organism: Chionoecetes opilio; assembly: GCA_016584305.1. NCBI lineage: Eukaryota > Metazoa > Arthropoda > Malacostraca > Decapoda > Majidae > Chionoecetes > Chionoecetes opilio. Next base: position 272,891 of record JACEEZ010015314.1, read on the forward strand.
TTGACAACAACCTGTTCTTCTGTTCGTGTAACCGGCCTCTTGTAGCTTCCTTATTTTCTTATGTAACCTTGAGAAAGACAAGAATAATGATGTCAGCTTAAAATCATTACAGCTGATTTGTCTGTTTAATAGTAGCGATACATTTAACATTAGAAAATAAGGAAGCTATAAGAGGCCGGGAGACCTACACGTGGTAGTTCCTGTTACTTAACACTTACGTACCTACATCCACCTTTCGTCCCCATCCATGAAATTATCCAGCCTCCTTTTAAAGCTCCCTATTGACTCCGCACTAACTACCTGTCTACAATACGTAGTTATACAAATAGCTGCAAAAGTTAGCTACCTTAATATAACGTAAGACCACATGGCAGGAGAACGTAGAAGAAATAATATGTTTTATCAAGCAATTTAACAGTATCGTACGAGTTGTTGGACGCTCGTGTAGGGGTAAACAAAATTGATAGCCCTTTAATGCAAGTGAAAACAAAGAGAGGGAGTGAGAGAGAGACCGGGAGAGAGAGAGAGAGAGAGAACGGTGTGGGTACGAGTTGTTGGACGCTCGTGTAGGGGTAAACAAAATTGAAAGCCCTTTAATGCAAGTGAAAACAAAGAGAGGGAGTGAGAGAGAGAGAGAGAAAGAGAGACCGGGAGAGAGAGAAGGGGTGGGGCAGATGTTGCTACGCGGGTGGGGTCAGCTGATCGAGGGGGCGGGGCTGGGTGTTGCAGGGACCTTGAATCTTTTTTTTTTTACGTTGAAGCCTATATATAGCGTCTGTAGGCTATTGCGTTATTCCTTTATTATGTTATCCCTTTACAGACTTTGTCACTAGAGCCTTTTTTTTTT
>JACEEZ010015314.1:278737-281237 GCA_016584305.1 Chionoecetes opilio
TCCCTTATAGAACGAGGCATCAGAAAGTACAGTGACTTCTACAGAATGTGCACGGCCAACCACCTGAGATCTCAAGGAAAATAAATATATGAATAATAATAATAGCCTACAGGCGCTACAGGCTCCAACGTAAAAAAAAAAAAAAAAAAAAAAAAAAAAAAAAAAAAAAATCGTGGAGTGGCCGAGGAATATACTATACTCACTTGCTGGTCGTCACTGCGCTGTAGGCTTAGACAGAAACAAAATAACTCAATTACTCCATGTACTACAACTGCTCAACTTTACTATTACATCAGCCTTCTTAGTACGGCATTTTGAGTCTAGATGTGTGTACAGTATTCACAAACCCGCCACAGACTTAACTCCTTCACGCCCAGATCTTTCCTTTGCTATAAATAAATCGTCTGTTGTTAGCCATAAAATTACGAAAAGTAACTGAATATACCAAATTAGTTAGTGGAGAAGGATACTAAACAGGTCATATCTATTAAAATATTGCTTATAGTCACTAAAAAGCGTCTAATGGTACCCAAATGACAATGGAAATTACGTTCTGGGTCTCCAGGGGTTAATAAGTATTGTAGGCTGACGTTGGCCGGAATACAAGTTACCGGAAATACCTGTATTGTATTCTTATCTGATTGCACTCATAGTTCATACGCGATTGTATCAAGCTCGTTATGTCTGGCCTTTTGATAGTAATGTACCTTTAAAGCTATGCATGCTATTGATACACACGACTTTATTCGGGTGTGCGTGCGTGTAGAAGTGTTCCCAGTGGCAAAAACAAAAACGTAGCCTACCATTACCAACGCTCAAAACGTAAACAAGTACCACATGACAGAAAAAAATATCAAAAAAGTATCCATTACTGATTTTTGTAAGATATATTTTATAATGAAGAAATGATTAAATATTATGAAATCCTTGATAATCATAATAAAATTTAAGACAACATCTTACGCCTGGCAGCGACGAAGAGTGTCTACAGTCTGCTGCAGCATGATTGTGTGCTAACACGTCAAAGCTCTCTGCTAACACTGCCTAACAGAGGGACTCAGAGAGAGTTCCAAATAATTATATACGAAAAAACACATTGAGAGAACTCCCTACTTTTATAATCTTAATTATAATAACATCTGGTTTTTTTATGTTACCACATAATATGCAAGTATCACAAAAATATATGGGGGGAAAAAAATCATCCTTTACAGGTACCGTACCGTAGATAACAGTAAAGTCGCCACCTGCAGTGATGTCGCCAGGCGCCATATATTACGAATTATAGCATCACTACTGATTTTTATGTGCCACTGAAGATGATACACAGTAGTTTATATCATGACTGTATAATCTACCCTGTTTCAGCGTTGTTTTATGCTTTGTATCTGCAAGTATAGACGGTTTCAAATTTCACTACGCATTTTTTTTTCGGGCGACGACGACAGCGGTACGACACTCAGTAAATAAACACTAGATGGCGACTCTACTGTTGGTAGCCACTTTTTAGATATTTTTGTCATTTGTTCATTTATAGCCATAATATGACACAGATGAAGACATAAAATGACACAGACTCTCCGGATAGCCCCTTCTAACTGTCCTGAAATCATGGATGTAGAAATGTAACTATTAACGCCACCACACGTCTGTAAACAGAAAAAAAAGTTATCCTGGCGACTTTACTGTTATCTCCCGTAGGACTTTACTACCTTGCAAAGAAAGACTATGTTAGGAACTCTGTAATGTTATAAAAAAAAACCTGCCCTTGGTATACTATCACATAATGTATCACAAGAATGTAAAGAGATCCTCCTTTACATGTTTAGCCTATCCAAGACTTATTAGGAGTAATATAACCCTGTAAATACATAGACAGGGTGACAAAAACATTTCCTTTTGGTATTGATGTTCCTGCACATGTAAATAAATGACTAAGCAAAAGAGATCATCCCTTGTACTACATTACAATACAGGAGATATGAAGTCCTTATCTACGTCATAAATAATGTATTTAGCATTTTGCAACAATAAATAATTCTCCCGGCCATTACTGAACATGGTTTGTTTGTGTTCTGTTCTGAGTGTACGTGCCATGAATACAGCCCTGATAGTGGCTCCTCGATTCCCCCAGGTGATTTAGGGTTGATCAAACAATAAGCATATTTGTTGTACATAATTATAAACTGTGTCACTTACGATAACCTCGCTTCTATGACGGAGTAACTGAACTGTACTAAATAACTGTTACGTAGGCTTATCACTTCCTTCCTGCACACGCACTGTCACGAGAAAGTCACATTATAACATGCTTAGTCTTCAAACAACTAATAGCACAGATAAAATAACAAACACTTACGCTGTTGGGTGAGCATGTCCTCTTGTCCCTCTCCGTAATGGCGTCTTGGAGCTCGGTGCCCCTAGAGCAGAGAGCTTCGTAAGCTCTCTGCCTAGAGTACCTTGAATAATAAGCTTACAGGGACCCTAGGTGCACCGTGGG
>JACEEZ010015314.1:288737-318737 GCA_016584305.1 Chionoecetes opilio
AACGAGCTGGAGAAGATCACGCGTCGCTTCACCCTGGAGCTGGCCAAGAAGGGCTTCATTGGTCGGTATTGATGGGGGTGGTGTCTGATAGCTTCTTGTATTGATGAAGGGCTGTTAGGCTAGATTGAGGCTTCCTGATACAGTACTATAGGTCATTCTTGGGTCAATTTCCAGTTTGACACAGAATTCACTTTGGTGGAAGAAACTATTTTTTTCTGGTGTGTTTTGATGTGTTTTGAATTAATCTGCTAACCGTTTCTGTCGCAAATCACTCTCTCTCTCCCCTCTCTCCTCTCCCCTCTCCCCCATCTCTCTCTCTCTCTTTTCTCTCTCTCTCTCTCTCTCTCTCTCTCTCTCTCTCCCCTCTCTCTCTCTCTCTCCCCTTTTCCTCTCTCTCTCTCTCTCTCTCCCTCTCCCTCCCCCCCCTCCCGACAAAAATTTTCGAAAAGCAAATTGAACCTAACCTTTACCTAAATTAAAAACGACATTAAAATAATTATTTGCGACAGAAGTAGTCAGCAGATTAATTCAAAACATATCAAAACTCATACAAAAAAATTGTTTCGTCCACCCAAGTGAATTCGGTACCGAGTCAAGCTGGAATACTACCCCTTCTTGTACTGGCTTCATTCTCATATCCTTCCTTGGACAGTTATATCATGGCTAGGCTACCACAGACAAGAAATAGTGCCATGTCGCCATAGGAAAAGATGCCTTATGTGATAGCCTTGCCATTCACCTGTCATGAATCGCATCACTTTTAAGTCAATCATTTAGCCCTTCAAGATTTTCAGGGTAGGTATATATCATTACAATCTCCCAGCTCTGTGTTTTCACCCTTATCAACAAGTCACTCATATTATCACCCATTACTATGTACTATGAAAACACATACCACTTACCACATCACTTAGAAGTTAATAATTTAGCCCTTCAAGATTTTTCAAGGTAGGTATATGTCATTAGAATCTCCCAGCACTGTGTTTTCACCCTTATCAACAAGTCACTCATATTATCACCCATTACTATGTACTATGAAAACACATACCACTTATCACATCACTTAGAAGTCGATAATTTAGCCCTTCAAGACTTTCAGGGTAGGTATATATCATTACAATCTCCCAGCTCTGTGTTTTCACCCTTATCAACAAGTCACTCATATTATCACCCATTACTATGTACTATGAAAACACATACCACTTACCACATCACTTAGAAGTTAATAATTTAGCCCTTCAAGATTTATCAGGGTAGGTATATATCATTAGAATCTCCCAGCACTCAGTTTTCACCCTTATCAACGAGTCACTCATAGTATCACCCATTGCTATGTACTTTCTTTTTAACGTCAGATTTTCCCACATGTCTCCTAAGGTCAGACAGTCAATAATACGCTAACAATTTTTTTTTCGCCGTTCATCATTTAAATTTGCAGCCCGAGTTTTACGCCCCGGATTCCTATCACCCATTACTATGTACTATGAAAACACATACCACTTACCACATCACTTAGAAGTTAATAATTTAGCCCTTCAAGACATTTCAGGGTAGGTATATATCATTACAATCTCCCAGCTCTGTGTTTTCACCCTTATCAACAAGTCACTCATATTATCACCCATTACTATGTACTATAAAAACACATACCACTTACCACATCACTTAGAAGTCAATAATTTAGCCCTTCAAGATTTTTCAGGGTAGGTATATATCATTAGAATCTCCCAGCACTCAGTTTTCACCCATATCAACAAGTGGTAGGACATGAAGTCACGGATTCAAGCTGGAAAAGCGTACATTTATAAAAGAAATAGGGAAAAACTGGTTCACAAATAGGGTGGTGAATGATTGGAATGGACTCAGTCGCCAGGTAGTTAGTGCGGAGTCATTAGGGAGCTTTAAAAGGAGGCTGGATAAATTCATGGATGGGGATGAAAGGTGGATGTAGGTAGTGTTAAGTAACAGGAACTACCACGTGTAGGTCTCCCAGCCTCTTGTAGCTTCCTTATTTTTTTATGTTCTTACTTTCTGATGTTCCTATTATCACCCATTGCTATGTACTAACACTTTTGAAGTCAATAATTTAGGCATACAAAAAATTTTCAGGGTAGGTATTTATCATTAGAATCTCCCAGCACTGTTTTCACCCCTATCAACAAGTCTCCCATATTATCACCATTACTATGTACTATAAAAACACATACCATTCTCCCTTATCAACAAGTGACTCATATTATCACCATTGCTATGTACTATAAAAACACATACCATTCTCCCTTATCAACAAGTGACTCATATTATCACCATTACTATGTACTCTAAAAACACATACCATTCTCCCTTATCAACAAGTCACCCATATTATCACCATTGCTATGTACTATAAAAACACATACCATTCTCCTTTATCAACAAGTCACCCATGTTATCACCCATTACTATGTACTATAAACATGTATGCCGCCGCTGCTGCTGCTATAGGCCCCGGGGTGGATGTCCCAGCACCCGATATGGGCACGGGTGAGCGCGAGATGTCTTGGATTGCCGACACTTACTCCAAGACAGTGGGTAAGGTCTCCCTCCCTCCCCTTGCCTCTCTGCAGTCTGCCGCACCTTGCATCTATAGTCTATTGATTTAAAGAGGCCAAAATCCTGCCCCCTTGCTGCTTACTGACTGATATTTGATGCCAGGAGAAGGGAATACTACACTTCTTCTAAATTTCAGTTGTGTTGTATAGTTCACCCTAGTATCAGGTAAACAGAGGCATCATTTTAAGCATGAGACCTTAAGATAGAATGGAATTTTTGCCTCGTTCAAAAAAATTGACTATAGTTCCGCCGCTCTACCTCTTCCGCTCTTCCCTCTTCCGCAATCTTCCGCTATCCTCCCTCTTCCGCAATCTTCCGCGCTTCCCTCCTCGTCCACTTTGGTCTCCTGTGACTAATGTTGGTTAGGGAAAGTGCTGTGAGGGAGGGAGAGAAAAATATCACCCAGTACACGCTCACACACACACACACACAACACACACACACACACACTGTCTACGGAGCAAAGCAAGAGGTCCGCTATACCTGTTTCGTCTCGCAATCCAAGCATTTCTCGGGTGTGTTTGGACCCTGGAGGTGTGTCAAGGGATAAGGGCCTAAGGAGCAGCAGTGGGAGTGCCGCCAGGATAACACAGAGTGCCTGATGCCTCCACAGGGCCGGGCGTGGATGTGCCGGCCCCCGACATGGGAACCGGGGAGCGGGAGATGTCGTGGATTGCAGACACCTATGCTAACACTATTGGTAGGTGCAAATTACGTACCCATGTGCTCTCCTGTGTCGTCAAGTAAAGCCACGGATAAGCACTACACCACACACAAACACTACACACAACAAAACAAGGCACACATCTGTCAATGGTCACAGTAAATACACAGTAGTCAGGGTGGGTTTTAGCATGCATTAAAGTGTACAGCAGCACCATCACCATCGCCAAGACTGTAGCTAAGATAAGAGTGTGTTGTTGTAGGTACTGTAGCACTTCAATTAAGATGCATTATGTAACCTGCAGGAGTTTTAAGGCCACGTCACAGGGTCACTTTTTCCGGCATTTTCTGGTATTTTGCTACCATTTGATGCCCGTAGTGGTGGCAGAAATGTGCGTGTCGTCACCCGGCATTTCGGCTACGGGCATCTTCCGGGACCCGCGACCAAAACAAACGCTATGGATCGTGCAAGAAGGCTTCATCTGGCTACTATAGTGTTTGTTTTGGTCGCAGGTCCCGGAAGATGCCAGTAGAAGATGCTCGTTGCCGAAAAGCAGTGTGACGAAACGCGCATTTTTGCCACCACTACGGGCATCAAATGGTGGCAAAATACCAGAAGATGACAGAAAATATCCCCGTGTGATACGACCTTAAGAGAGGCAGGACTCTTCCTATCATTAGTGTGTGTGTGTGTGTGTGAGGAGGGGATTGACTGTCTATCTATAAGAGACCTAAAGTGAAGCAGCCAGCCATAGACGGAGGAGGTAGAAGAAAGTTTGGACCTAGTCTGTGTTGTGCTGTTGGCTGTACTGTTGTGGTCATTTCTCCCTGGACACCGGGCAGCCACTCTCCCTCAGCCAGTTCACAGCCTGCCCAGCAAATCCTGCTTCACGTGTTTGTGTGTTGAATCCAGTGATCACCTCAGCATGCCAGACATTTGAGTGCACTCCTTAATGACTTGTGTGGTAATCTAATGTAGTTTAGAGTGTTAATTAGTTAATGTACTTACAGCTAAGTATTAATAATCCGACCTTGGGGGGACCGAAGGTAGGTCGGATAATTGGAATAGTCGGATGTTCGGATATCACAGTAACCATAAACGTAAGGACAAAATAGTATAGAACATAAAAGATGCAGCTCTTGAAGGCCGATCCAGTGGTATACGGGAAAGTAAAATTCATGCATAAATAAAGCCACAAATCAATGTTTTCTATAAACTAAAAAAAACTAAGTAAAATAAATGGCCAAAACAAGACGCAATGTGGTGGTGAAAAAAGTCGGTTGTTTGGACAAGTCGGATGTTTGGAGGTCGGATGTTGGGAATTTGGCTGTATATTCAGACGTCTTCTCGGTAATCTTCTCAGTTATAGCAGTACTAGTCTTAACCCTTTAACTAGAGGTTGTCTGGGTGTTGACAGCATGTGGTGGTGGTGGTGGTGGTGGTGGCTTTTTATGAATTATTAAGTACACAACAAAATGCCATGTCTTGTAAAACTGAATGTAGTGATTAAGATGTAGCAAGTGGATGTTTAATTGCCTATATACCTATCAGTTTTTTGAGGAACATTACATATATGAATACATTATAATACATTTGTGAAGGTTTTGATGGTAGATACTTGATACTTGATAGTTTATTCGGCTGGCGTAATATAATAATGTTCATAATTAATTCTACAGTCATACAACCCACGGTCCATTAACTCCTTCAAGCCCAGATCTTTCCTTGGCTATATAAAATTGTCTGTTGTTAGCCATAAAATAACGAAAAGTAACTAAATATATCCAATTAGCTAGTGGACAAGGATACTAAACAGGTCATAGCTATAAAATGTTGCTTATATTCATTAAAAATCGTCTAATGGTACCCAAATTACAATGGAAATTACGTTCTGGGCCTCAAGGGGTTAAGCCGAAGCTCTTTTATGGACCTCGTGCCGTGGTATTTTTGTTGTCTCGTGGACTATTGATATATATTGACATACAGTAAAACCTCTCGTATTCGGACCCTCATTATTCGGACTCTGACATTATTCGGACCTCCTCCTTTTTTTTTTTTTTTTTTGTTTAGGGGTCGAAATTTCCTAGCTATATTATATACACCTAGGATTTTTTTTTTTTTTTTTTTTTTTTTTTTTTTTTTTTTTTTTTTTTTTTTACATATCCCCCCAAATATAATCCCCCCCCCTTATTCGGATCCTTGCATTACTGCATTACTCGGACCACTCCTTGGCCCAATTAGTCCGAATATGAGAGGTTTTACTGTACTTTATAGTTTCAAGTCATAAGGTAGTGATGATAGAAGGAAAGAGAGAGGCAGAAGGCTCCCATATTTGCGAGCATTTTGTTACCTCTTTTTTTTCTTTTTTTTTCTTTTTCTTGGCCAGTCCTTTGTGATGTAAAAAAAAAAATATATAATAATAATAATTCCATCACGCAACATTTTTTTTTTTTTTTTTTTTTACAATAATACAATTTTAAATACTACATCATTTTGACAATAACAATGATCAAAAATAATCCCTTCACGCCCAGATCTTTCCTTTGCTATATTTTTTTTTTTATTGTTAGCCATAAAATTACCAAAAGTAACTGAATACACCAAATATTACGCCTATTACTATATTATTACTATACATAATATTGGTGACAATTTCCTCGCAAGGCCATAAAAAAAATATATATAATAATAGTAATAATAATAATAATAATTCCATCACGAACAATATATATATATATTTTTACAATAATCATAATTTTTACAATAATAATAATAATAATAATAATAGTTGACAATTTCCTCGCAAGGCCATAAAAAAAAAAATCCATCACCAACTTTTTTTTATTCTTCCAATTATACAAAATGTTTACAATAACAATAATAATAATACTGGTTGATGATTCCCTGGCCAGGCCACGACGACATCAACGCCCACGCCTGCGTCACCGGCAAGCCCGTCAACCAGGGTGGCATTCACGGCCGCACCTCCGCCACGGGCCGCGGGGTGTTCCACGGCCTCGAAACTTCATCAACGAGGCCTCCTACATGGCCATGATTGGGATTACTCCAGGCTGGGGTGGCAAAACTTTTATTGTACAGGTGGGTTCTCTCTCTCTCTCTTTTTTTTCTAATTATTTTGTTTGTTGGTATACGCATTTAGTTAACAGTTTACAGAGAAGTTACATTCAACATTAGATTGAAGTATAGTAACTTACAGACTAAAGGTTACATTCTTAATGCTCCCCATCTTACACATCTCTCTCTCTCCATATGGTCATTTACTTATATTTTCAAAAATGTATTCATCACAGAAGCTAAATCTCTCTCTCTCTCTCTCTCTCTCTCTCTCTCTCTCTCTCTCTCTCTCTCTCTCTCTCTCTCTCTCTCTCTCTCTCTCTCTCTCTCTCTCAATCTCTCTCTCTCTCAATCTCTCTCTCTCTCTCAATCTCTCTCTCTCTCTCTTTTTAGACCTATCTTAAGGTCTCATGCTTAAAATGATGCCTATGTTTACCTGATAATATGGTTAACTATGATAAAATACAACTGTAATTTAGACGAAGTGTAGTATTCCCTTCTCCTGGCATCAAATATCAGTCAGTAAGCAGCAAGGGGGCAGGATTTTTCACCTCGTAAAAAATACTGAGTAATTCATGGGAGTGGCTGTGTTTCAGGGCTTTGGCAACGTGGGTCTGCACTCCATGAGGTACCTGCACCGTGCGGGGGCCACCTGTATTGGCGTCAAGGAGCTTCAAGGCGAGATCTTCAACCCCACTGGCATTGACCCCAAGGTAACCACTCTAAACAAGACATCTTAACCTTAAATGTGATAGATTATTTAGTTACAGATTTGTCATGGATAATATTGGTAGAACAAGAAGTAACGGATTCAAACCGGAAAATTATAAGCGTAGATTTTAAAAAGGAAATAAGGAAAAACTGGTTCACAAATAGGGTGGTGAATGATTGGCATGGACTCAGCCGTCAGGTAGTTAGTGCGGAGTCATTAGGGAGCTTTAACCACTTCACGCCCAGATCTTTCCTTTGCTATAAAAAATTGTATGTTGTCGAGCCATAAAATTAAGAACAGTCACTTAATATACCAAATTAGTTAGTGGATAAGGATACTAAACAGGTCATATCTATAAAATACTGCTTATATTCACTAAAAATCGTCTAATGGTACACAAATTACAATGGAAATTACGTTCTGGGCCTCAAGGGGTTCAAAAAGAAATAGGGAAAAACTGGTTCACAAATAGGGTGGTAATGTGATAAATGATTGGAATGGACTCAGTCGTTAGGTGGTTAGTGCGGAGTCAATAGGGAGTTTAAAAGGAGGCTGGACAGCTTCATGGATGGGGATGAAAGGTGGATGTAGGTAGTGTTAAGTGACAGGAACTACCACGTGTAGGTCTCACGTCTCGCTGCCTTTATAGCTTCAACGGCTTCAGTATTTTCTTATGAAAGTAACTGTATCTTTGCAGTGTACGATGATGGGAAGGGCAGAAAAATGATGTGTCCTTATTTTCTGATGTTCCTCTTATGTTCTTCTCATGATTGTTATTTCCCAGGAACTAGAGAACTGGACCATTGAGAACGGGTCCATCCTGGGCTTCCCCGGCGCCGAGCCTTACAAGGGGGAGAACTTGCTGTATGAGAAGTGCGACATCCTGATCCCCGCCGCCATTGAGAAGGTTATCCACAAGGGCAATGCTCACAAGATCCAGGCTAAGGTACTGTACCATTTGTTGTTGTAACCCTTATTTATCCAGTCTTAGCATGTTTTTTCTCGTAAAAGTAAACTGGAAAAACATAGATTTAAAAAAGAAATGATGCCTATGTTTACCTGATAATAGGGTTAACTATGATAAAATACAGCTGAAATTAAGAACAACTGTAGTATTTCCTTCTCCTCGCATCAAATATCAGTCAGTAAACAGCAAGAAGTCAGAATTTTTCACCTCGTTCAAAAATAACAGAGTATATGTATATACCTGAACCATTCCCACCTTTGATGTTACTTAATGCTTTACGGCAGAAATATTTGTATAGGTAAATACATTAATACTGTCATGGTATCCCCGCAGATCATCGCGGAGGCTGCCAACGGACCCACCACCCCCGCTGCCGACAAGATCCTGCAGGAGATGAATGTGTTGGTGATCCCCGACCTGTACATCAATGCCGGGGGTGTCACCGTCTCCTACTTTGAGTGGCTGAAGAACCTCAACCACGTGTCCTACGGCCGCCTCACCTTCAAGTACGAGCGCGAGTCCAACTATCACCTGCTGGGTAAGGAAATAATTATCACTTGGGAAAGACTGATATTTTTTTTTTAACTCATTTTCGTCACTGTCTCAAGATCAAGACTTTTTATTTATTTTTACATATATATATTTAAGATTCTAATTATACCTTTAAGACTTTAATAGACATAAGACATTTTATTTCAAGATAAGACTCGCAAATATTTACTAAGAACAGACGCCAAAATTGCTCTCGTTTGCAATCCACAATCTTCAAGACCTTTTTACCTTCAGCATTTGACCACTGTGTATGTGGAGACAGCGGTGAACCCTAGGAAGGTGAAGGGGCAAAGGCTATAGGAGTGCTGAGAGGAGCTGGCAGTAAGGGAGATCTGTCTGTGGATGTGACAATGGGCAGATATAAGAGAATTTTTTTTTTTTTTAACACGCAACACTCGGGGAACTCTCATGCCTCTGCTGCAAGAGGAGGCAAGGGAAGGGAATGTTGCCGTGGGAGACCAGCGTCACCCAGTCACAGGGGTGAGGTGGTTATTCCCAGGGCTTGTATAAGGGTACATAGAGGCAAATAGGGGTTCAGATTTGAAGCCATCACAAAACTAACCCCAGGTTCGTGTTCAGCGTGCCAAGAAGACATTATGAACTCATTTTTATGAGATTTGACAATTCTATATTTTTTATCAAATATGTAAGGGCATTTAACATTTTTCGAAAATTCGTGTTTTTTTAATAACTCAAAAACTATGAGGCGTTGGTAAAAATAGTATTGAACAGTAAAGATGGAGCTGGTTAAGACCTTTCTAATGAGCTATAGCAAAATATGTTTTGAGTTCAAGTAACCGAGAAAATAACATTTTTGTGTATTTTACAAAAAACATTTATTTACTCATAAAGTATATGTGATACAGGATTACGGATTGCAGCACTGGATACAACTCATCAACCTTCATAACTTTGTTTATATACAGTGCTCCTCTAGGACAAATAATTACACGTTAAATTATGAAATTGTGTTTGTGGACAATCATAGGTGCTAGTGTTAGGTAATAGGAAATGTGTGTTAGTGATAGTGTAATAGGAAATGTGTCTACTAGATATAGTGAAATAGGAAATGTGTCTAGTGGATATAGTGTAATAGGAAATGTGTCTACTAGATATAGTGAAATAGGAAATGTGTCTAGTGGATATAGTGAAATAGGAAATGTGTCTACTAGATATAGTGAAATAGGAAATGTGTCTAGTGGATATAGTGAAATAGGAAATGTGTCTAGTGGATATAGTGAAATAGGAAATGTGTCTAGTGGATATAGTGAAATAGGAAATGTGTCTAGTGGATATAGTGAAATAGGCAATGTGTCTAGTGGATATAGTGAAATAGGAAATGTGTCTACTAGATATAGTGAAATAGGAAATGTGTCTAGTGGATATAGTGAAATAGGAAATGTGTCTAGTGGATATAGGGTATTAAGGCAATGTGTGTCCAGACTTGAACCTAATCCTTGTTTTGCAGACTCCGTGTCTCATTCACTGTCCAAACACTTTCAGCAAGACATTACAGTGACTCCCAGTGAAAAGTTTGCCCAGCGGATTGCAGTGAGTCACAACTTTGCCATCCATCCATCTGCTATGCTCATCCCTTTATATTTTTTAGGATGTTGATGTACTCAAGCTACGGTATTCCTCAATTATCCACGGAGAGCTTCTGTTTCAGCTTTATTTCCTGCACCACCATCCTTAAAGAGGGCTTTCTGTACGTGCATCCACAGTGGTGTCTGTCCCACACTCACTGACACGCTGACAACACCTAACAGCAGACCTTAGAGATGTAAACACTACACACACTCACTTTAACAGCACTGGTGACCCAAGCAAGGCATCAAGTGACTGTTAAATGACATCCTTATTTCTCTCTACCGTAGATAACACTATAGTCGCCAGTCACTCGCCACTGCACTAATGTCGCCAGGCACAATATATTACGAATTTTAGCATCACTACAGAGTTGTATGTGCCACTGAAGAGACATGCACAGTAGTTTATAGTATGTAGGCTACATCACACTACATATCTTCAGTGGCACATACAAGTCTGTAGTGATGCTAAAATTCGTAATATATTGTGCCTGGCGACGTTAGTGCAGTGGCGAGTGACTGGCGACTATACTGTTATCTACGGTGCATCTCTACACCTCCCCTCCTCTCCCTCCCTCCCTCCCTCCTTGAGCCCTGTGTACTATGGTCACAAAGGTCAAAATTACAAACCACAGTGTCCCTCCAACAGAATCCGTTCAGGAGTCTCTTGAGCGGCGTTTCGGCCGAGTCGGCGGCCGGATTCCCATCACTCCGTCCCAGTCTTTCCAGGAGCGCATTTCTGTACGTAATTGTGTCACCGCAGTCAGTCAGGCAGTAATGCGGGAGATCTCGGCTTCTTTACACGCCAATAGCACAGAGCGTTGACATTCGCAGTTTCTAGAATCAATATTAAAAGAATAAGAGGTTATTTAGGGAAACCTGACCCAAATATTTGTCTGATTTTGAAACTGGATGAGGTCGGCGGCTGTGCTACTGGGTGTAAACAGAAGGGAATGACGGGCTTGTGCATTACCACTAATTCACTAACACTTAGCTAAGTTGCTTTAAAGTGTCATTACTAACTGTGGCAGCCTCTTAAAGAAGCTGTGTTGTGTGTTGTGCTGCACTGTAATAATACATCCGAGTGTCCGAGTGTCCAAACCAGCTACAGTTTGTTAAAAAGACAATTTGTTGAGTATGCCTTGCGGGATATTTATGGAAGCTCATTTGTGTATGTATGTGTGTGGGTGGTGTGTGTTTGTACGCCTACAGTTGCCGGGAAGAGTGTGGGTGAATGTGTGAGTGTACGGCAGTCAGCATAGGAAGGGGTGCTTGTTACTGTGGGGTCCTTGTCATTTCGTGCGCATAAATTAGTGTCAAGCAGTTAAGCAGGAGGGCCAACCATCACCTCCCTCCAGATTGATAATAATAAACAGCCTACAGGCGCTATAGGCTTTAACGTAATATAATAATAATAATAATAATAATAATAATATAATAATAATAATAATAATACTAAAAAAAAAAAGAAAAGAGAGAGAGAGGAGAGCAATATACTAACATTAACCTAACATTCATAAACTTTTCTTTGTACATAGTAGTGTAAAGGAACTTGTTACCTGCAAAACTAGCTATAAATTAGCTCTATGCCCAAATAACAAGAGCAAGGGTGTGGGTGTCTTAACCCCTTCACGCCCAGATCTTTCCTTTGCTATATAAAGTTGTCTGTTGTTAGCCATAAAATTACGAAAAGTGACTGAATATACCAAATGAGTTAGTGGACAAGGATACTAAACAGGTCATAGCTATAAAATATTGCTTATAGTCACTAAAAATCGTCTAATGGTACCCAAATTACAATGGAAATTACGTTCTGGGCCTCAAGGGGTTGAGGATAAATGACCTGCACTGTTGATCAATATTTCTCTGCTAATAATCTGCTCATTGCTGGTTTTCTTAAGTGTGTGGTGGCTTTTGTCCTGGAGTGAATCTGATTGGAAGGGACTCAGTCGTCAGGTAGTTAGTACGGAGTCATTAGGGAGCTTTAAAAGGAGGCTGGATAAATTCATGGATGGGGATGAAAGGTGGATGTAGGTAGTGTTAAAAGTGACAGGAACTACCACGTGTAGGTCTCGCGGCCTCTTGTAGCTTCCTTATTTTCTTATGTTCTTATGTCAAAACCCTATATGGGGATCTGGGATGCTGAAATAAGTGCACAAAGTATTTCATGTGTCATCAATGTGTCTCGTAATGATGATAGCGATGGACTCACTACTGAAATGATGAGATGAGTCGTGCGGTTTTCTCTGCCATCGCTGAACCCCTTCACACCCAGATCTTTCCTTTGCTATATAAAATCGTCTGTTGTAGCCATAAAATTACGAAAACTAACTTAATATACCAAATTAGTTAGTGGACAAGGGTACTAAACAGGTCATAGCTATTAATATTTCTTATAGCCTACTAAAAATTGTCTAATGTTACCCAAATTACTATGGAAATTACGTTCTGGGCCACAAGGGGTTAATGTATTCGGGGACCAAAAGGCAGTTGTATGTACGTAAGAATGTCTATAAGGTGACTGTGAACCCTAGACAATGAGGTATGAGAGTGTGCATAGTAGCGGTGGTGGTGGTGGTCATTGTAGTGGTGGTGGTGGTGGTATAAGAATGCTGTACAAAGACAGTCTTAACCCATGAAGTCTTGAAAACCTGTAGCCATCACAATATTAGACAAGATACTAATCCTTAACAAAACATCGTACCCTCCACCCCTGGAAAGCATGTATATAACAGACAGCCCTTCTTGCATCATTGCTTCTTACATACAGTAGTAGTAGTAGTTCAATTACGTATTAGAGATCATCTGCCATCGTAGTTCATTTTCATTATTATAACTACCGTACATAACAGTATAGTCGCCAGTCACTCGCCACTGCACTAATGTCGCCAGGCGCTATATATTACAAATTTTAGCATCACTACAGGCTTGTATGTGCCACTGAAGAGACATGCACAGTAGTTTATATTATGTATATCACACTACATGTCGTCAGTGGCACGTACAAGTCTGTAGTGATGCTGAAATTTGTAATATATGGCACCTGGCGACATTAGAGCAGTGGCGAGTGACTGGCGACTATACTGTTATGTACGGTAACCCTGTTGTTCGGATTATCATAACCTCTTTATTTTGTTTTCATTCGTTTGTTTTGTTATTTTCTCGCTGGTGTGATGAAAGCCGGCAACTGTCAGATCATCATAGACTGTGTTGATGTTGTGTAGCGATAACTTGATAATACCCTTGTTGCATGCGGCATGATAATACTTTAATGATGGCCCTTTTCTCCACTTAGGTAGGTTTTTCTTCATTGTCACGTAATAATTATGATCAGAACTACACCAGGATGAGAAATTTCTGGACAAAATTAAGTCATTTCTGTAGCCCTACCCATGGAAGAATTTGCGATGTGTGTCGAGCGTAAGTTTTATGAGAAGGAGATTTTTCTTGGTAGTAATGCAATAATAAGGATCAAAACTACACCAGGGTGAGAAAAAATTATGAACAAAATCAAAATGAATGTGCAGTCTTTTCTGTACCCATAGAAAAATTTGCAATGTGTGTCAAGCGAAAGTCTCTTATGAGAAGTAACTGGCGATTCATTTGTGTCGGGTTTTTATGTATGCCCTGATATTAACCCCTTCACGCCCAGATATTTCCTTTGCTATATATAAATGCCTGTCATTAGCCATAAAACTACGAAAAGTAACTTAATATACTGAATTTCTTAGTGGACAAGGATACTAAACAGGTCATTATCTATAAAATATTGCTTATATTCATTAAAATCATCTAATGGTACCCAAATTACAATGGAAATTACGTTCTGGGCTTCAAGGGTTAATGGTATATAATGTGTATGATTATGATGGAATATTGAGTCTTATGTATTTCTGGCTTGGGAATATAGACTGTAGTGATTAGGTTTAGTACTGACCTCTGCTTCTTGGACCTTTGAATGCTTAGTAGAATGTAATCTTACTCTGCTAATAAGACTGCATGATTCAAGTTGCTATAGTTACCTTCCTAGAGTCTGTTTTTTAACGAGGTGAAAATTCCATTCTATCATAAGGTCTCATGCTTAAAATATGCCTATGTTTACCTGATACTATGGTTAACTCTGATAACATGAAATTTAGAAGAAGCATAGTATTCCCTTCCCCTGGCATATATTCATTCTATCTTAAGGTCTCATGCTTAAAAATATGCCTATGTTTACCTGATAATATGGTTAACTGTGATCAGCAGAAATTTTGAAGAAGCATAGTATTCCCTTCCCCTGGCATATATCCATTCTATCTTAAGGTCTCATGCTTAAAATGATGCCTCTGTTTACCTGATAATATGGTTAACTATGATAAGCAGAAATTTTGAAGAAGCATAGTATTCCCTTCTCCTGGCATCAAATATCAGTCAGTAAGCAGCTAGGGTTCCGGATTTTTCACCTCGTTAAAAAAAATAGTGTAGTCATTACATAGCACGCCTGTATATGACCAGCCCTTGTAAGGTAGATAGACAGTTGTGCATGATGTGTTGTTGTTGTTGTGGCCGGGATTCATATCTGTACTGTTAGATTTGGTGAGTTTTCAGGTAACATTATAACATTGCAGTATTTTTGATGCATATATGTTAATAATTTGATGTAATAATAGTAATTTGATGCATATGTTAAACCCCTTCACGCCCAGATCTTTCCTTTGCTATAATGAATTGTATGTTGTCGAGCCATCAAATTAAGAAAAGTCACTTAATATACTAAATTAACTAGTCTGCAAGGATACTAAACAGGTCATATCTATAAAATATTGCTTTATATTAATTAAAAATCGTCTAATGGTAGCCAAATTACAATGGAAATTATGTTCTGGGTCTCAAGGGGTTAAAGTCATGTTTGATGCTCATAGAGAGGTAGAGGACTCCTAATGTATTGGGATCATTATCTTTAGCACTCAAAACCTCCTGTGTAACTCATGAATCTTGTCCACTCTTGACTTACACATTGCAATACTTAACTTTGTCTTCATAGCAACCGTCTGGGTCACCATGCATAGCCTTTCATACTCATGTACTAGAAAAAAAGGGGACATTTATAAGTTTCATTATTTCAAGTGTTAGAATTTATACACGTACCATGTAAAGATTAACAAAGAGTTCACCATACGTAGGTTTTCATACTAAAAAAAAGGGGACATTTTTAAGTTTATTATTTCAAGTGTTAGAATTTAGATGTCTGTGATGTAAGTATTGTAGCTTTCATACTCATTACTTAACCCCTTCACGCCCAGATCTTTCCTTGGCTATAAAAAATATGTTGTCGAGCCATAAAATTACGAAAATAACTGAATATACCAAATTAGTTAGTCGCCAAGGATACTAAACAGGTCATATCTATAAAATATTGCTTATAGTCACTAAAAATCATCTAATGGTACCCAAATTACAATGGAAATTACGTTCTGGGTCTCAAGGGGTTAAAAAAAAGGGGGGGACATTTTAAAGTTTTATTATTTCAAGTGTTGTAATATAGCTGTATGGGATGTCAGTATTAACGAGTGTTTTGTTATGCTGCAGGGCGCCTCAGAGAAGGACATTGTGCACTCTGGCCTTGACTACGGCATGGAACGCTCCGCCCGGGTAAGTATCTCCTTATCTCACCTCACTGTCCAACATGTCCTAATATCTTCTACTATAGTACAACACAAATTCTTGAACTTATATTTTGTACAAACACTAGACTTTACACTACTAAGAACTTCACAAATCTATCAGAATTATATTTTCATAGTCTCCATTCACTCACATAAACACCTCAGCAAAGATAACTGTTTACTCTTCATGAGGATCAAGCTCCATTTATTACATGTCCTACTATCCTACCCCCATCTTACTATTGCCCGTTCCAGTTCCTTCCCTCATTTGTCCTCCCTTTCCCGACCTCCCTGTCTTGCGGACATTCTCCCGGAATCCCCCTCCTTCTCCCTAGAAAATTTTACTTCCTTCCTCCAACAAATACACATCCTTCATCTGATCTAACATTCTGTTCTGTTTTGCTGTAACATTCCGTTCCTCTCCCCTTCCCTCACCGTTTCACTCTTTCTCTATAACCCCTCCCCTTCATTATGCTTTGCCATAGTGCCATATGACCTCAGGTGTCTGGCACTTTTCCCCCTTTTTGGCATTAAATCAATCAATCCCTTCTCGCACCACACTCAATGACTGCCGCTATCTGGCATTGATTGAACCAAAACTACTCAATTCATGAACATTAAGTTTTGTGGCAAAGACATGAGAACATTTATAATTCTTCACAACATGTCTTATTTCTTCCCCCAGGCCATCATGAGGACCGCCATCAAGTACAACCTTGGCATTGACCTCCGCACGGCCGGCTACGTCAACGCCATTGAGAAGATCTTCAACACGTACAAGGGTGCCGGACTCACCTTCACTTAAATGCCAACACTGCACTGAAGGGATGGTATTAAGACATGTTCCTTGATAATCTGAGCCCACCAGGAGAGTGTGAATGTCAGGAGGCTGAGGGTACATGAGAACATCAGAAAATAAGGAAGCTACAAGAGTCTGGAACATATGAACATAAGAAAATAAAGGAACTACAAGAGGCTGGAACATAAGAAAATAAGGAAGCTACAAGAGGCTGGGAGACCTACACGTGTAGTTCCTGTTATTAACACTACCTACATCCACCTCTCTTCCCCATTCATGAATTTATCCAGCTTCCTTTTAAAGACCCCTATTGACTCCGCACTGACCACCTGACGACCGAGTCCATCTAGTGCGAGGCCGGGACTCTCGGGTCAAGGGTCAATGTTATGCTTGACCCCTTCACGCCCAGATCTTCCCTTTGCTATAAAAAATCATGTTGTCAAGCCATAAAATTACGAAAAGTAACTGTATATACCAAATTAGCTCGTGGAAAAGGATACTAAACAGGTCATATCTATATAATATTGCTTTTATATTCACTAAAAATCTTCTGATGGTAGTCAAATTACAATGAAAATTACTTTCTGGGCCTCAAGGGGTTAAAGTGTTTCTAGGCAGGTCAGACTATTGTTGTTGTAGCGTCACTCACGAAGGTTCATCATCAGCTGTCTGTAATAGAATCAATAGAATCACTCATTACATTGTGTCCTACCATAAAAGTATTTTGTAAGCCGGCCTTTGGTGACATCAGTGCAGCTTGTATAGTATACTTTCTTACGGACTCATGAGTCACGCAAATGTACATTGTAGGGGAGGCGTCGGGGTAGTGGCATATGACCCTTCAAGTCATCAATCTTTTATATGACAAAAAATATTCTCTGTATCCAGGAAAATCAGAGAAGTTGTTAGTTCTGTCTGTACAGTTTACAAATTTCAGTGTTATGGAAACTTCTTCATGTTTTGTAAGGCCGGTGACCTTGCAGTGGTTTATTTTGTTATTAAAAACACCCAACACTTGGGGATGATCAAAGGTGTGTTTCCTTCCCTCGGTGCGGGACACGGATCCCTCACAGCTCCTACTCCGATTTTGTCACAGATTTTTCCTGTCATGATTTCTTCTGTTGCCGTCTGCAATTTTAGTCTTAGTTTTATGGGTCTTTCTTTGCCTTCTGCATAAGGTCCCAATCTTACTACTTCTTCCACTTCATCTCCGCCTAGTTCGTGCTGACGTGGCGGCGCTTTGTATAGTCAATAACCTTGTAGTTGGTACTTGCAAAGTGTCTAGATAGGATGAAAATCTTATCTTAATCTCTTCCACTTCATCTACAAATCTTGCTGCTTCTTCCTCTTCATTATGTTGCATCAAAACGTCCTTTACTGTTTTTACTTACTCTCTCTCTCTTTAATCTATACAAGATATTATTCTTCAGTCCAAAAATAGTCACATTTTTTCTTCTGCTATGTGTGTGATTAGTAGAGATTTATCATTGTTATATCGTCTTTTCATATTGGATGAGTGCCATATGACCTCTGATGTCTGGCACAATTCTCCCTTTTTGGCATTAAATCAATCATGTTGGATAATAGGAAATGTGGAGTGAAGGAGGGATGAACTGTGGAGAGATGGAGAGAGAAATAAAGGAGAGTGAGGGATGAGATGAAGGAGTAATAGAGAAAAAAAAACGAGGAGTGAGAAAGAGAGGGAGAACCAAGGGGAGAGATTATTCCTCCCTCACACACACACACACATCTTTTAGGAGAGAACGGATATTAGCATTGGAAGACGGAGAGAAAGCGAGAGAGATGAGATGGCGTAATAGAGAGAGAGAGAAAGAGATTACTCCCTCCCTCCAACACACATTTTTGAAGAGATAACAGATATTACATTGGAGGACAGGTGAAGAAAGATGGAGATATATCCTAACGGTACTACTTGAGAGAAGATAAGAAGAAGATATAGAGATAGAAGGTTATAAATACTATAGGATAATGTACCAGTAGAAGAAGATAATACAGAAGCTATATATAAACTAGGAACATCAGAGCCACAAGAGGACATTTAAAATGACATAACATTACAAACACCATTGAAATATCTGTAAAAACCGCAAAATCTACGTAAATAATGCCAAAGAAAGCTAAAATAACCACACAGAACTATAGACTAATCTTTATTCAATAGATACAAACACAAAACCACCATTTAGACTAGTAAAATGTCATAGACCATTGTAAAAAAAAACTCAAAATCTACGAAAAAATTAATTGATAATGCCAAAGGAAGCTCAAATAACCACACAGAACTCTATACTAATCTTTATTCAATAGACACATACAATTAACCCCCATAGACTAATAAAATAACCATTGAAATATCTGTAAAAACTTCAAAATCTATGTAAATAATGCCAAAGAAAGCTAAAATAACCACACAGAACTATAGACAAATTTTATTCAATAGACACACACACACAAAACCACCATAGACTAGTAAAATGACTTATAACAATACATGTAGCCTACCATTGTAAAAACTTCAAAATCTACGTCAATAATGTCAAAGAAAGCTCAAATAACCATACAGAACTCTATACTAATCTTTATTCAATAGACACATACAATTAACCCCCATAGACTAATAAAATAACCATTGAAATATCTGTAAAAGCTTCAAAATCTATGTAAATAATGCCAAAGAAAGCTAAAATAACCACACAGAACTATAGACAAATTTTATTCAATAGACACACACACACAAAACCACCATAGACTAGTTAAATGACTTATAACAATACACGCACCATTGAAATACCTGTAAAAACTTCAAAATCTACGTCAATAATGCCAAAGAAAGCTCAAATAACCACACAGAACTCTTTACTAATCTTTATTCAATAGACACATACAATTAACCCCCATAGACTAATAAAATAACCATTGAAATATCTGTAAAAGCTTCAAAATCTATGTAAATGATGCCAAAGAAAGCTCAAATAACCACACAGAACTACATACTAATCTTTATACAATAGACACACACACACAAAACCACCATAGACTAGTAAAATGACTTATAGCAATACATGTACCATTGTAAAAACTTCAAAATCTACGTCAATAATGCCAAAGAAAGCTCAAATAACCACACAGAACTCTATACAAATCTTTATTCAATAGACACACATACAAATAAACCACCATAGACTAACAAAATGACTTATAACAATACAAACACCATTGAGAAATCTGTAAAAACTTCAAAATAGGAACAATTATCAACATCAGCAATAAATATTGGCCCCAAAATAGTCTAGTATAGGCCTATTTTTCCATGACCCTACTGACCTACCCTGACCTAAAATATTACATAGGTCATATAATAGGTAGATTAGAACAGTCATTTGTACTCCTATATATACGTGTGTACTCCTATATATATACACATAGGTCATATAATAGGTAGATTAAACAGGCATTTGTACTCCTATATATATATTTATTATACGTGTGTACTCCTATATATACATATGGTGTGTGTGTGCGTAGATAACCATACAGAACTAAATACTAATCTTAGTTAAATAGACACATATATAAAACCACCATAAACTAGTAAAATAACAGAAAAAAATCACATGAACTGTTATAAGAAGTAAAAAAAAAAAAAAAATATCCGGAGAAACCAAAATGTGGGAGTTATGGCCCTTCACATAACCAAATTAATAAAAACCTAAATACTGACCCTACACCCCCCCACATCACACCACATTAATACCACACATAGAACATTAAATTCCACATCATTACATACAGAAAGACTATATAGAAGTAGGTTTAGATACTTAAATATGAGAATAAACATTACTCAACCCTGTTATAAGCTTAGGGAGGATCGCTGAGTTGCCTATATAGGGTGGTCTCCGCTTGAAATGTAAGTCTAATTTAACCCTTTACCCGTATAATTTAACTGTATATACTACTGTAGGTATAATATCAATGTCTTACAGTGTGATTTAGGGGTCTAGAAAGGGTTGGAAATAGGGTAAATATGTGGTAATGTGAAGGTTTGTGTCAGTGACCTCGCCTCCTTGCCTTCCCAGCCTGTATAACTGTATGTATGTATACCTGTATCTGTGTATCTGTCCCTCTATCTCTGTATCTTCGGCTATGTGTCCCTTCCCCAGCCTGCATAACTGTATCCCTGTAGCTACTACCTGTATCCATATCCCTGTATCTCTGTATCCTCGTCTCACTGTATCCCTTCCTAAGTTACCAGCCTGTGTAACTGTATCCCTGTATTCATGTGCCTGTATGCCTTCCCAGCCTGTATAACTGTGCCTGTATCTCTATCCCTGTAGCGCTGTATCTCTGTATCCTCGTCTCTGTAGCCCTTCCTAAGTTACCAGGCTGTGTGACTGTATCCCTGTATTCATGTGCCTGTATGCTTTCCCAGCCTGTATAACTGTGCCTGTATCTCTATCCCTGTAGCGCTGTATCTCTGTATCCTGGTATCTGTATCCCTTCCCAAGTTCCCAGCCTGTGTAACTGTATCCCTGTATTCCTGTGCCTGTATGCCTTCCCAGCCTCTACAACTGTATTCCTGTACCTGTATCTCCATCCCTCTATCCCTGCATCTCTATCCTCGCATCTGTATCCCTTCCTCAGCCTGTATAACTGTATCCCTCTATCTCTGTATTTATGTTCCCAAGTTCCCAGCCTGTATAACTGTATCCCTGTATCTATCTTTATATCCCTTCAGGCTGTCTAACTGTATCCCTGTAGCCTTGTAGCGCTGTATTCCTGTATCTTCGTATATGTACTATCTCTTCCCCAGCCTGTATAACTATCCCTGTAGGTAGCCCTGTATTTCTGTAACCCTTTCCCAGCCTGCATAACTGTATTCCTGTACTACCTGTATCTCTATCCCTGTATCCCTGTAGCCTCGTAGCGCTGTATCCCTGTACTACCTGTATCTCTCTCCCTGTACCTCTACCCGTACCTCCTATCTACGGTACCTCATGCCTGTATCCTCGTCTCTGTATCTTCCCAAGTTCCCAGCCTGCCTGTTTAACTGTATCCCTGTACCTGTATCTCTATATCTGTATTCTTGTAGCGCTATATATCCCTTCCTCAGCCTCTATAACTATTTATGTTATCCCAGTAGCCTATCTATCCCTGTATCCCTGTATTACTGTATCCTTGTCTCAGTATCTTCCCCACCCTGTATAACTGTATCTATCTCTATCCCTGTACCTCTAATCTATCTACCTCATTCCTGTATCCTCGTCTCTGTATCTTCCCAAGTTCCCAGCCTGTATAACTTCCTGTATTCCTGAACCTGTATCTCTGTATTTCTGTATCTCTTCCTCAGCCTGTATAACTGTATCCCTGTATTCCTGTACTACCTGTATCTCTATCTATCCCACTATCCCTGTAGGTAGCGCTGTATTTCTGTATCCCTTCCTCAGCCTGCATAACTGTATCCCTGTACCTGTATCTCTATCTCTGTATCCTCGTCTCTGTATCTTTCCAAGTTCCCAGCCTGTATAACTATTCCTGTATTCCTGAACCTGTATCTCTGTATTTCTGTATCTGTATCCCTTCCTCAGACTTTATAACTATCCCTGTATTCCTGTATCTCTATCTCTATCTCTGTATCCTTGTCTCTGTATCCCTTCCCACTTTCCCAGCCTGTATAACTGTATTTCTGTATCTCTATCCAAAGACTACTTGTATACAGTAGTCTTTGTTCTATCCCTGTATTTCTGTATTTCTGTATTCTCGTCTTTGTATCTCTTCCCAAGTTCCCAGCCTGTATAACTGTATTCCTGTATCTCTATCCAAAGACGCTTGTATACAGTAGTAGTAGTCTTTGCTCTATCCCTGTATCTCTGTATTTCTATATTCTCGTCTCTGTATCCCTTCCCACTTTCCCAGCCTGTATAACTGTATTTCTGTATCTCTATCCAAAGACTACTTGTATACAGTAGTCTTTGTTCTATCCCTGTATTTCTGTATTTCTGTATTCTCGTCTTTGTATCTCTTCCCAAGTTCCCAGCCTGTATAACTGTATTCCTGTATCTCTATCCAAAGACTGCTTGTATACAGTAGTAGTAGTCTTTGCTCTATCCCTGTATCTCTGTATTTCTATATTCTCGTCTCTGTATCCCTTCCCACTTTTCCAGCCTGTATAACTGTATTTCTGTATCTCTATCCAAAGACTACTTGTATACAGTAGTCTTTGTTCTATCCCTGTATTTCTGTATTTCTGTATTCTCGTCTTTGTATCTCTTCCCAAGTTCCCAGCCTGTATAACTGTATTCCTGTATCTCTATCCAAAAACTGCTTGTATACAGTAGTAGTAGTCTTTGCTCTATCCCTGTATCTCTGTATTTCTATATTCTCGTCTCTGTATCCCTTCCCACTTTTCCAGCCTGTATAACTGTATTTCTGTATCTCTATCCAAAGACTACTTGTATACAGTAGTCTTTGTTCTATCCCTGTATTTCTGTATTTCTGTATCCTCGTCTTTGTATCTCTTCCAAAGTTCCCAGCCTGTATAACTGTATTCCTGTATCTCTATCCAAAGACTGCTTGTATACAGTAGTAGTAGTCTTTGCTCTATCCCTGTATCTCTGTATTTCTATATTCTCGTCTCTGTATCCCTTCCCACTTTTCCAGCCTGTATAACTGTATTTCTGTATCTCTATCCAAAGACTACTTGTATACAGTAGTCTTTGCTCTATCCCTGTATCTCTGTATTTCTGTATCCTCGTCTTTGTATCTCTTCCCAAGTTCCCAGCCTGTATAACTGTATTCCTGTATCTCTATCCAAAAGACTGCTTGTATACAGTAGTAGTAGTTTTTGCTCTATCCTGTATCTCTGTATTTCTATATTCTCGTCTCTGTATCCCTTCCCACTTTTCCAGCCTGTATAACTGTATTTCTGTATCTCTATCCAAAGACTACTTGTATACAGTAGTCTTTGTTCTATCCCTGTATCTCTGTATTTCTGTATTCTCGTCTTTGTATCCCTTCCAAAGTTCCCAGCCTGTATAACTGTATTTCTGTATCTCTATCCAAAGACTACTTGTATACAGTAGTCTTTGCTCTATCCCTGTATCTCTGTATTTCTGTATCCTCGTCTTTGTATCTCTTCCCAAGTTCCCAGCCTGTATAACTGTATTCCTGTATCTCTATCCAAAGACTGCTTGTATACAGTAGTAGTAGTCTTTGCTCTATCCCTGTATCTCTGTATTTCTATATTCTCGTCTCTGTATCCCTTCCCACTTTTCCAGCCTGTATAACTGTATTTCTGTATCTCTATCCAAAGACTACTTGTATACAGTAGTCTTTGTTCTATCCCTGTATCTCTGTATTTCTGTATTCTCGTCTTTGTATCCCTTCCCAAAAGTTCCCAGCCTGTATAACTGTATTTCTGTATCTCTATCCAAAGACTACTTGTATACAGTAGTCTTTGCTCTATCCCTGTATCTCTGTATTTCTGTATCCTCGTCTTTGTATCTCTTCCCAAGTTCCCAGCCTGTATAACTGTATTCCTGTATCTCTATCCAAAGACTGCTTGTATACAGTAGGTAGTCTTTGCTCTATCCCTGTATCTCTGTATTTCTATATTCTCGTCTCTGTATCCCTTCCCACTTTTCCAGCCTGTATAACTGTATTCCTGTATCTCTATCCAAAGACTACTTGTATACAGTAGTCTTTGTTCTATCCCTGTATCTCTGTATTTCTGTATTCTCGTCTTTGTATCCCTTCCAAAGTTCCCAGCCTGTATAACTGTATTCTTTTAGCGCTGTATTCCTGTATCTCCTCAATACTTCCTCAACATATATTCCTGTTATGCCTGTACCTGTATCTATCCCTGTAGCGCTGTATTTCTGTATCCTTGTCTCTGTATCTCTTCTCCAGCCCCTACTGTACATAACACTATAGTCGCCAGTCACTCGCCACTGCACTAATGTCGCCAGGCACAATATATTACGAATTATAGCATCACTACTGATTTGTATGTGCCACTGAAGATGATACACAGTAGTTTATATTATGTACATCACACTACATGTCATCAGTGGCACATAAAAGTCTGTAGTGATGCTAAAATTCGTAATATATTGTGCCTGGCGACATTAGTGCAGTGGCGAGTGACTGGCGACTATAGTGTTATCTACGGTACAGGGCCTACATCCCCCCCCCCTCCTCCTAGGCTCTGTTTCATAACTTGGTATCTGTCACTGTATTTGTCTGTTCGTGTTAGACCACTCTGCGAATATGGGGCGGGGCGGGGCGGGGCACACTTGTTTTGGTACAATTCCGTCACTTCCCTGGTTTCCGAGACACTGACTATTATTTCCCGGCCAAGTCTTAGTGCTATCTATGAATACGCGACCTTTCGAGCGGAGGACCCAATTGTGTGTGTGTGTGTGTGTTGCGTGTGCGTGCGTGCAGGTGTATACAAAGAGACAGACACCGTAGTGACAGGTGTGGTGTGTGTGGTAAAGCGAGAGGCTAAGAGTGAGGTGTTAGCCCCCCAGTGTGTGTGTGTGTGTGTGTGTGCAGGTGTATACAAAGAGACAGACACCGTAGTGACAGGTGTGGTGTGTGTGGTAAAGCGAGAGAGGCTAAGAGTGAGGTGTTAGCCCCCCAGTGTGTGTGTGTGTGTGTGTGCAGGTGTATACAAAGAGACAGACACCGTAGTGACAGGTGTGGTGTGTGTGGTAAAGCGAGAGAGGCTAAGAGTGAGGTGTTAGCCCCCCAGTGTGTGTGTGTCTGACCTAAAGAGCGAACGCGCAGTTCTCGTCCACTATTACGGCGTCAGCCCCGTACCGCCACGGGTACGGCGCGGGCCACAGTGGTCCATAGAAGCTAATCTCGGGCACGCGGGACTCGAACCTAGGATCAGCGCATCAAGGTATACCCTGGGTACGTCTCTGTAGTATTCAGCGGGAGACACTTAGCGAAAACACGTCAAAATATACCATTTACCGGATCAAAATGAGGTCAGTCCTTTATTTCGGGGAGAATATTACGCTGAAAGGCTAATATGGCGGCAATGTATTATCGTCCACCCTATATTTATCAATAACAATACTCCTATTGTCACTAATATGCCATAAATAAGGTATTTAAGGGTAAATCTCGCCTTATTTCCCATTAAATAAGTCTATATATCTTGGGTAAACAACAAACATGGCCGCCCAGTTGGAACTTAGTTCCTGAACGCTGATTGGCTGAGGGATGTAGCCAGGCCTCTGATTGGCTGTCATTGCAGCGAGGCCTCTGATTGGCCCTTGGGCTCCCGCCATGTTACGAGGTGCCAAGTACGCATTTGAAAACGAAAAGTCACTTTTTTATTCGTGCACCGATATAGGAACCCCCATAGGATATGAAAACCCCAGTTCTATGTATGACTTTCCATACAAAGGCTCTGAGTTTAAGGCCTTCGTAAAAGAAATATGACTCAATCAGTTAGTAACACCGTAGATATTACTGATATTTTGTTGATAATACTTTTTTTACACTAAATATAGGTTTTTTTTTGTGTGTTTTAATATATTTCGATATTTCCGCATCGCTTTATGTAGTAATCACGCGCCTGGTGGCTGTATTTTGTTTATTTAATTTAATGGGTTTTTGTTTACACTTTACCGTCTATCTTATTCTTCCTTGTAAATGAGCGGTGAGGTTATTTGTGTGTGATTAGCTGTGCCTACAGGCGCAGTGTGTTTGTGTGTGTTTATGGGACGTGTTTTTTACGTGTTTACTGAAGGAATACACATGACTCAGTGGTTTAAAGGGTGAAATTATCGAAAAAACAAAAGATGTTTAGCTCCCTGGTTTGAACACTGAACGATGATCTGTTACTGTTTATAAGATACACACATCATATAGTATTTACCCATATTTTATCACGAATTATAGAACCTTCGGTAAAAAGTCGATCTGTGTTGTGGGAAATTTGCGTTTTTTTCGGGCATATTTTGATACCCAATATTTCATTAATTCTTCGTTATTTCATTGTTTTTTTAGGCTTATTGAGTCCTATTTATCATTATTTTACTTAATGCGTGTTGCTTTATTCATTACTTGATGTATTTGATTATGAAGGGAAAAGTTGTAGCCTCGAGTTAGATGTCAAGATCAAGAGGCGCTCTGATTGATGACGTCACAGCTGCAGCTCTTGATGACGTCACTGCGGCAATATTGGCAATTTATCCTTATTCTTACATTTATACCTCAATTTACGGCTTCCCGTGCAATATTCAAGGCTATGTAAGGGGTAAGAAATGGTGTGGGGTTGTATTGCATGATATTACCCATTGACAAAGACAATATATGCACGATAAATAGGTAAAAACTGGGTATTTCTGGGCTTCACCTATCTTATTTCTCTTATTTTCTTCTGCTTTTTACCTCAATTTTCGGATTCCCGTGCAATATTCAAGGCTCTGTGAGGGGTAAGAAAGGGTGTGGGGCTGTATTGCATGATATAACACCCAAGCAGAGGCAATATATGCACGATAAATGGGTAAAAATGGGGTATTTCTGGCTTCACTTATCTTACTTTCTTCTGCTTTTTACCTCAATTTATGGGTTCCCGTGCAATATTCAAGGCTATGTAAGGGGTAAGAAAGGGTGTGGGGCTGTATTGCATGATATAACATCCAAGCAGAGGCAATATATGCACGCTAAATGGGTAAAAATGGGGTATTTCTGGGTTCAAAACTTTCCGCTATTATAAAAACAAGCCTTATATTTATATTCTAATAGATTTTGATGTGTTTGTGTCCTCACTAATAGCTTCTTGGTCTAAATCACCCTGTTTTTCATAAGGGGGCGAGGCGTAGTGCAAAATACTAGGGGGGGAAGGGGGGCTAAGAGAGTATGGAAGTATTATTAATATTGTACCATATTTATTTATTTTTTTAACTTGCATTTGTGCCTATAGCGCCTGTAGGCAGTGGTGACCCAGGGCTCGGATGGTAGGCTCTGGAGGTTCACTTGAGGGCTCTGATGGTTGGTCCTCGCCCGTGGCGGTGCAGGCAGGATTCTTATAGTGACGCCTGTGATTAGACTTAGAGGCTCATGCCCTGTGTCCTCCGATGCACTCGCAATCGAAGGTAGAGTTGATGGGCAGGGCATGTGGGTGTTCTTAGGCCACTCGACGGTGCAGAAAGGTTTTGGTTTTCTTCGGGGATCGAACTCGGGTCACCGAGAACGCCAGTCGGAGACGCTAACCACTCCGCTACCGCCTCCCCAAATAAACTATTGTGTACCATATAATCTATGGTAGAATGAAGTAGTAGACTACTACTGTGTGTGTGTGAAGTAGTAGACGTACCGTAGATAACACTTTAGTCGCCACCTGCCCTTATGTCGCCAGACGCCATATATTACAAATTATAGCATCACTACTGATTTTC
Organism: Chionoecetes opilio; assembly: GCA_016584305.1. Lineage (NCBI taxonomy): Eukaryota > Metazoa > Arthropoda > Malacostraca > Decapoda > Majidae > Chionoecetes > Chionoecetes opilio. Next base: position 316,777 of record JACEEZ010015314.1, read on the forward strand.
ATGTGCCACTGAAGATGATACACAGTAGTTTATATCATGACTGTATAATCTGTCCTGTTTCGGCATTGTTTTATGGTTTGTATCTGCAAGTATAGACGGTTTCAAATATCCCTATTCGGTTTTTTTTCGGGCGACGACGACGGCGGGAGGACACTCAGAACATAAACACTAGATGGCGACCTTAGTGTAGCCCGTTATCAACGTCGCCACTTTTTTATTTTTGTTATTTGTTCATTTATAGCCATACTATGACACAGATGAAGACTAAATGACAGACTCTCCAGATAGCCCTTTCTAATTTTCCTGAAATCATGGATGTAGAAATGTAAGTATGAACGCCACCGCACTTCTGTACATAAAAAAATTACGTTGTCCTGGCGACTAAACGTAAAACGCAGAGGCAGCTGCAGCATCCTCCTCACTCACAGACATTCTGAGAACAACAGTTACTGAAGTCTGGACAGGAAACATTTAGGAAACATTGTTTCCAACTTTTGGAAACAGTTGGGAAACATTGTTTGCAAAACAAAGTTTCCATCAATACTACGGCAGTGAGAAGCGGGGCAAGGCTTGTGGGGCGGGGATCCCCACACTCGTCAACAAAATTTATTTACGACAAAAACAGTACCAGATTCCTCCAATACACATCAAAACTATTCAGGAAAACTAAGTTCGAAACCGTTGAAAGTCCACTACCGAAATATTACCAAAAATTTATTTGCTTGAATGGCCCTCCGCTCGAATTGTCCAGACACCATTTTTTGGCCTGGAAAACATAGTCAGTGTCTCAAAAAATGACTGCGCAATCATCGTCCACTTTTATCCTTTATTTTAGCTTGGGTTAGGTATTGCCAAAACATATTTTATTAAAAAAATATCGGATTTCTCTCATATAGAGTAAGGGGCGATCTGATAGAGCTTTAAGTGGATAATGTGATACAATAAGGCGATGTAGGAAAGTTTTCGGTATTAACAGGTTTTAGACAAGAGTCCGGTTCAAGCTGGAAAGCTAGATTTAAAAAAGAAATAGGGAAAACTGGTTCCAATAGGTTGGTGAATGACTGGCATGGACTCGTAGACAGGTAGTTTATGTGTGGCATCATTAGTGACTTAAAAGGAGCTGGATAAATCATGGATGGGGATGAAAGGTGGATGTAGGTAGTGTTAAGTAACAGGAACTACCACGTGTAGGTCGCACGGCCTCTTGTAGCTTCCTTATTTTTTATGTTTTATATGTAATCAGTTTTGCCAATCAGTCGTAAAACTCGTAAAAGCTGTTAAGCTGTATTGTTTTCGTGCCAATCAGTCGTAAAAGCTGTTAAGCTGTATTGTTTTCGTGCCAATCAGTCGTAAAAGCTGTTAAGCTGTATTGTTTTCGTGCCAATCAGTCGTAAAAGCTGTTAAGCTGTATTGTTTTCGTGCCAATCAGTCGTAAAAGCTGTTAAGGCTGTATTGTTTTCGTGCCAATCAGTCGTAAAAGCTGTTAAGGCTGTATTGTTTTCGTGCCAATCAGTCGTAAAAGCTGTTAAGTCTGTATTGTTTTCGTGCCAATCAGTCGTAAAAGCTGTTAAGTCTGTATTGTTTTCGTGCCAATCTGTCGTAAAAGCTGTTAAGTCTGTATTGTTTTCGTGCCAATCAGTCGTAAAAGCTGTTAAGTCTATTATTTTCTTGCCAATCTGTCCTAAAAGCTGTTAAGTCTGTATTGTTTTCGTGCCAATCAGTCGTAAAAGCTGTTAAGTCTATTATTTTCTTGCCAATCTGTCCTAAAAGCTGTTAAGTCTGTATTGTTTTCGTGCCAATCTGTCGTAAAAACTGTTAAATATGCATTGTTTTCTAAGCTATGTATTAACCCCTTCACGCCCAGATCTTTCCTTTGCTATATAAAATTGTCTGTTTTTAGCCATAAAATTACGAAAAGTAACTAAATATACCAAACTAACTAGTAGACAAGGGTACTAAGC
>JACEEZ010015314.1:321237-398737 GCA_016584305.1 Chionoecetes opilio
TTTACTATCAAGGTTATCAAGGTATTATAGTTATTTATTATCAAGGCTATCAAGGTATTATAGTTATTTATGATCAAGGTTATCAAGGTATTATAGTTATTTATTATCAAGGTTATCAAGGTATTATAGTTATTTATGATCAAGGTTATCAAGGTATTATAGGTATTTATTATCAAGGTTATCAAGGTATTATAGTTATTTATTATCAAGGTTATCAAGGTATTATAGTTATTTATTAGCAAGGTTATCAAGGTATTATAGTTATTTATTATCAAGGCTATCAAGGTATTATAGTTATTTATTATCAAGGTTATCAAGGTATTATAGTTATTTATTATCAAGGTTATCAAGGTATTATAGTTATTTATTATCAAGGCTATCAAGGTATTATAGTTATTTATTATCAAGGTTATCAAGGTATTATAGTTATTTATTATCAAGGTTATCAAGGTATTATAGTTATTTATGATCAAGGTTATCAAGGTATAGGTATTTATTATCAAGGTTATCAAGGTATTATAGTTATTTATTATCAAGGTTATCAAGGTATTATAGTTATTTATTAGCAAGGTTATCAAGGTATTATAGTTATTTATTATCAAGGTTATCAAGGTATTATAGTTATTTATTATCAAGGTTATCAAGGTATTATAGTTATTTATTAGCAAGGTTATCAAGGTATTATAGTTATTTATTATCAAGGCTATCAAGGTATTATAGTTATTTATTATCAAGGCTATCAAGGTATTATAGTTATTTATTATTAAGGTTATCAAGGTATTATAGTTATTTATTATCAAGGTTATCAAGGTATTATAGTTATTTACTATCAAGGTTATCAAGGTATTATAGTTATTTATGATCAAGGTTATCAAGGTATATGTATTTGTTATCAAGGTTATCAAGGTATTATAGTTATTTATTAGCAAGGTTATCAAGGTATTATAGTTATTTATTATCAAGGTTATCAAGGTATTATAGTTATTTATTATCAAGGTTATCAAGGTATTATAGTTATTTATTATCAAGGTTATCAAGGTATTATAGTTATTTATTATCAAGGTTATCAAGGTATTATAGTTATTTATTATCAAGGTATTCGGTATTATAGTTATTTATTATCAAGATTATCAAGGTATTATAGTTATTTATTATCAAGGTATTCGGTATTATAGTTATTTATTATCAAGGTTATCAAGGTATTATAGTTATTTATGATCAAGGTTATCAAGGTATTATAGTTATTTATTATCAAGGCTATCAAGGTATTATAGTTATTTATGATCAAGGTTATCAAGGTATTATAGTTATTTATGATCAAGGCTATCAAGGTATTATAGTTATTTATTATCAAGGTTATCAAGGTATTATAGTTATTTATGATCAAGGTTATCAAGGTATTATAGTTATTTATGATCAAGGTTATCAAGGTATTATAGTTATTTATGATCAAGGTTATCAAGGTATTATAGTTATTTATGATCAAGGTTATCAAGGTATTATAGTTATTTATGATCAAGGTTATCAAGGTATTATAGTTATTTATGATCAAGGTTATCAAGGTATTATAGTTATTTATTATCAAGGTTATCAAGGTATTATAGTTATTTATGATCAAGGTTATCAAGGTATTATAGTTATTTATGATCAAGGTTATCAAGGTATTATAGTTATTTATATCAAGGTTATCAAGGTATTATAGTTATTTATATCAAGGTTATCAAGGTATTTAACGCTCTCTTCTCTCCTACTTGTGGGTGTTATATTTTATGAGGAAATATTTATATCTAGACTCAACTTGAAATGTATAAGAATCCAACCATGGACAAACTGCTTCACAAATAGGGTGGTAAATGATTGGAAGGGTTTCAGTCGTGGGGTAGTTAGTGGGAGTCATTAGGGAGTTTTAAAAGGAGGCTGGACAGTGTTATGGATGGGGATGAAAGGTGGATGTAGGTAGTGTTAAGTAACAGGAACTACCACGTGTAGGTCTCACGGCCTCTTGTAGCTTCCTTATTTTGTTATTATGTTCTTATATCCACCTGTTTGACCTTGACCTTCACGCCCTCTTGCAAACACCACGACACTTAAAGAACCAGAATAAAGTCACCGATACTAGTGTTACTTCTTCGACTCACTCCCTCACTCCTTTGTATATTCCTTTGTATATTCCTCTCTATATTCCTTTGTATAGTCCTCTGTATAGTCCTCTGTATATTCCTCTGTATAGTCCTCTATATATTCCTTTGTATAGTCCTCTGTATAGTCCTTTGTATAGTCCTCTGTATATTCCTTTGTATAGTCCTTTGTATAGTCCTCTGTATATTCCTCTATATATTCCTCTGTATAGTCCTTTGTATATTCCTTTGTATAGTCCTTTGTATAGTCCTCTGTATATTCCTTTGTATATTCCTCTGTATATTCCTTTGTATAGTCCTCTGTATATTCCTCTGTATATTCCTCTATATTAATTTGTATATTCCTTTGTATAGTCCTTTGTATAGTCCTCTGTATATTCCTTTGTATATGCCTCTGTATATTCCTTTGTATATTCCTTTGTATAGTCCTCTCTATATTCCTTTGTATATTCCATTGTATATTCCTCTGTATATTCCTTTGTATATTCCTCTGTATATTCCTTTGTATATTCCTCTGTATATTCCTTTGTATATTCCTCTGTATATTCCTTTGTATATTCCTCTGTATATTCCTCTGTATATTCCTCTGTATATTCCTTTGTATATTCCTTTGTATATTCCTCTGTATATTCCTTTGTATATTCCTCTGTATATTCCTTTGTATATTCCTTTGTATATTCCTCTGTATATTCCTTTGTATAGTCCTCTGTATATTCCTTTGTATAGTCCTCTGTATATTCCTTTGTTAAAGTCCTTTGTATGCTCCCTCACTCCCTCAGATGAACCGGGTACAGCCAGAGAATGTTCACTCCACCATCTTCACGCCGCGGGAGTACCAGGTGGAGCTGGTGGACGCCTGCCTCAGGGAGAACACCGTCACCGTCCTGGCCTCGCGCTCCACCCGCACCTTTCTCATCACCATGGTCACCCGCGAGATGGCACACTCCACCCGCAAGTACGCACAGATAGATAGATAGATAGATGGATATTTTATTGACCGCAACATACAATTTATATCATAATAACCACAATATATGGTCCAACAAATGACTTTACCAATTATTGAGCCTGTGTTTAAAGTAAAAGTGAATTCTAAGCAAGCAGTTCATACATTAATTTGACATGTAAAAAGAAAATACCATTTAAAACAGATAAAACACATAATCCTTGAAATAGAATCCAACGTAAAAACTTTGTACATAATTATATGTATACCTTGCATTTAACTCATGAGACACACACACCTGTCACTTCACACACAGGTACACACACACACACACCTAACCACTCACTCACTTCACACTCACCTCTGCCTCTCCCTTATCCTTTAATAAATCAAAGCCACAATTTCAAACACTATGATACTACAGTATTGCATTTTATATTTTGTAACTCAAAACCATAATTTCAAACTCTTTATGATCTTACATTTTATATTTTGTAAGATCAAATGAAGTGTATTCAGATCCTTTATATCATCTTTGTTTCAACACATGCATTATGGCGCTACATGACCTGCTGCATTACTTACCCTCCCTCCTCCCCCTGTGTCATGCAGTGGTCGTCAGCGCACCCTGATCACGGGCTGGTCAGGGCCGGGTCTGGTGAGGGTCGGTGAGGCCATCCAGCAGAACACCAACCTGAACGTCACCACCTACACCACCCTGGAGCACGTGGCCAACTGGCCCGCCGCACGCTGGGGCCAGACCTTCAAGGAGTCACAGGTGAGCCACAACACTCACTTCACTACTACACTGCCTTATTTTACTACTACTACTACTACTTACTACCACTACTATTCTACTACTACACTGCCTTATTTTACTATTACTACTACTTACTACCACTACTATTCTACTACTACACTGTCTTATTTTACTACTACTACATTTACTACTAATAATACTTACTACTACTAATACTACTACTACTACACTGCCTTATTTTACTACTACTACATTTACTACTATAATACTTACTACTACTACTATTCTACTACTACACTGCCTTATTTTACTACTACATACTACATTTACTACTACTAATACTTACTACCACTACTAATACTTACTACCACTACTATTCTACTACTACACTGCCTTATTTTACTACTACTACATTTACTACTACTACTACTTACTACTACTACTATTCTACTACTACTACACTGCCTTATTTTACTACTACTACTTACTACTACTAATACTTACTACTACTACACTGCCTTATTTTACTACTACTACATTTACTACTAATAATACTTACTACTACTACTATTCTACTACTACACTGCCTTATGTTCTTGTGTTCTTATGTTCTTATGTTCTTATGTGACACACGCTGCAACAACAGTGTGAGGGGAGGCAAGGCTGTCGGGTGTTGCCTGCACTCCTGCCTCTGCCTGGGTGTTCTCCATGAGTTATTGTGTGTGTGTGTGTGTACAGTGTAGTGTAGTGCTGGTGTCGTTGTTGCAGGTGCTGATGATGACCATTGAGGTGCTGGAACAAGGCATGATGGCTGACGTGCTGCCGCTGGACATGCTCAACCTTCTGGTCATCACCGACGCCCACCGCATGGCTGCCTGCCCCACCGTGCACAAGGTAGGTCAAAGGTCAAGGTCAAGGCAGGGCAGTCAATGTCTTCTCACAGACAGGTTGTGCCTTAGTGGGGGGCTTTGCCAGCTGTCATCAGGCAACACAGGCTGGCTCTTGCTGGAAACATGAAAGCTGCTTTTCAAAATAGTTATTTACATCATGGGTAGTGTGTGTTATAGATGCAACAAAATAACATCACAGCACACATCACATTGACCTCTACTCATCACAATGTACTCTATATGACCCTCTCCTGAAGTTAACCTAACCTAACCTTCTTTTAACCTAACCTAACCTAACCTCCTTTTAACCTAACCTAACCTAACCTAACCTAACCTTCTTTTAACCTAACCTAACCTAACCTTCTTTTAACCTAACCTAACCTAACCTCCTTTTAACCTAACCTAACCTTCTTTTAACCTAACCTAACCTAACCTCCTTTTAACCTAACCTAACCTAACCTCCTTTTAACCTAACCTAACCTAACCTTTTCACCAGATCCTGAGCAGCTGTGGCGGGTGTCGCATCCTGGGCATGACCTCCCCGGTGCTGAGTCACGCCTGCTCCCCCCCGCAGCTGGAGTCCTTCCTCAACCACCTCCAGACAGCCTCCTCCTGCAGGGTGGACACCGCCTCAGAGATTGTCACGGTGCTGCGGTGAGTACTAAGCATCACCTCATGTCCTGCCAGCTTGTGCTACTGAAGCTTTCTACAGCCACTACCACTTGACATATACTGTATAAGTTCAATCCTAGAATATGTAATCAAGGCTTGAAGTAGTGTTGTGTAAGGCTAATCACACGGACACTTTTTCCGGCAGCTTTTGGTATTTTGCTACCAAAAGATGCCCGTAGTGGTGGCACAAAAATGCGCGTTTGTCACATGACGTCTCGGCTACGAGAATTTTCTACTGGCATCTCCCGGGACCCACAACCCAAAGTAACATTATGGGTCGTGCAAGAAGACTTCAATCGTACTTAATTCAAGACATGAATCGTGCTAAAAGATGCTCATAGCCGAAACGCCTCGTGACGAACGCGCATGTTTTTGCCACCACAACGGGCATCTTTTGGTAGCAAAATACAAAAAGATGCCGGAAAATGTGTCCGTGTGACACTGCCTAAAGGATTCAGTACTCATTCTTGTACACCTGTCATTGCCACAGATATGTAAATAAACCCCTGGGGAAGATAGTGATATGTTGGGAAGTTCATAGAGAAATTCCTACAATATCTATCCTAAAATCTTAAGTCCTCAATTCTAAAATATGTAAACCACTGAAAGTACTGTTGTGAAAGGCTACTCTAGGCTAAAGGTTGTGATTCAGTACTGATCCTTGTACCCCTGCCTTTGTCACAGTACTGATCCTTGTACCCCTGCCTTTGCCACAGTACTGATCCTTGTACCCCTGCCTTTGCCACAGTACTGATCCTTGTACCCCTGCCTTTGCCACAGTACTGATCCTTGTACCCCTGCCTTTGCCACAGTACTGATCCTTGTACCCCTGCCTTTGCCACAGTACTGATCCTTGTACCCCTGCCTTTGCCACAGTACTGATCCTTGTACCCCTGCCTTTGCCACAGTACTGATCCTTGTACCCCTGCCTTTGCCACAGTACTGATCCTTGTACCCCTGCCTTTGCCACAGTACTGATCCTTGTACCCCTGCCTTTTGCCACAGTACTGATCCTTGTACCCCTGCCTTTGCCACAGTACTGATCCTTGTACCCCTGCCTTTGCCACAGTACTGATCCTTGTACCCCTGCCTTTGCCACAGTACTGATCCTTGTACCCCTGCCTTTGCCACAGTACTGATCCTTGTACCCCTGCCTTTGCCACAGTACTGATCCTTGTACCCCTGCCTTTGCCACAGTACTGATCCTTGTACCCCTGCCTTTGCCACAGTACTGATCCTTGTACCCCTGCCTTTGCCACAGTACTGATCCTTGTACCCCTGCCTTTGCCACAGTACTGATCCTTGTACCCCTGCCTTTGCCACAGTACTGATCCTTGTACCCCTGCCTTTGCCACAGTACTGATCCTTGTACCCCTGCCTTTGCCACAGTACTGATCCTTGTACCCCTGCCTTTGCCACAGTACTGATCCTTGTACCCTGCCTTTGCCACAGTACTGATCCTTGTACCCCTGCCTTTGCCACAGTACTGATCCTTGTACCCTGCCTTTGCCACAGTACTGATCCTTGTACCCTGCCTTTGCCACAGTACTGATCCTTGTACCCCTGCCTTTGCCACAGTACTGATCCTTGTACCCTGCCTTTGCCACAGTACTGATCCTTGTACCCCTGCCTTTGCCACAGTACTGATCCTTGTACCCCTGCCTTTGCCACAGTACTGATCCTTGTACCCCTGCCTTTGCCACAGATATGTAAATAAACCGCTGGAGAAGATCGTGATGTGTCGGGAGCCCGGCCAGGAGGAGTGGTCTGAGGTGGAGGTGGAGGTGCGCGGGCTGATCAGTCAGGCTCTGAGCTTCCTGGGAGACCACCGCTACGACCTGGTGGAGGTGTACGGGCCGGAGTACCAGGAGTTCTGCGACGGCCTGCCCGACCCCAACGCCGAGCCAAGGCAGATACTCCTCGACTTTCTGGATGTGCTCAATAATTTAGGTGAGATACTGGTCATGTTGTAGCTTGTTGACAGTGATGGCTTCTTCTTCTTCTTCTTCTTCAGTTTCTTCTTCTTCTCTTCTTCTTCTTTAACCCCTTGAGACCCAGAACATAATTTCCATTGTAATTTGGCTACCATTACGTAGACGATTTTAATGAATACAAGCAATATTTTATAGATATAACTTGTTTAGTATCCTTGTCCACTAGCTTATTTGGTATATTCAGGTACTTTTCGTGATTTTATGGCTAACAACAGACAATTTTATAGAGCAAAGGAAAGATCTGCGCGTGAAAGGGTTATTATTGTGCCATGTTGTGTCATGTAGTGTTGCCTGTTGTTGTGTTGCAAGGATGTGTGTTGGTGTGTTGCAGGGATGTGGTGTGCGGACCGAGCAGCTTTGTATGCGTTAGTGGAGGTTGAGAAGCTGAAGAAGAAGACAGCCTATGACCGCCACTACCTGCTGCTGTGTATGATCTTCACCGTCATGGCGCGCGTCAGGTGGGTCTTGAATGCAGTGTGTATTTACCTAGTTGTGTTTTACAGGGCCTGAGCTACACTGGTGGGGTCCCATCTCCGTATCTACATTTATCCAGTCTTTCTTTCAACTGGTGCACATTCTTTGCCGATATCACCTCCTCATATAGTCACGTCAATAGCCTAGCAGTTGCGGCACCTTAAAACATTAATATCTATCCTCGTTTAGTCCATTCCAAACTTCTACATTGCTATGAGGGAAGCTGTACTTCTTTATGTTGTTCAGGCATCTCCCTTGTCCTAGTTGTTTTGTATGTCATCTTGTGTATCTTGTCTTGTATGTCTTGTGTGTGTGGGTGGGGGTGGGTCATGCAGGGGTGGTGATGTAGGAGTTATATTCATGAAAAGTCTTGCCGGAAAGTAAAGGTTTTAAATCAGGGTTCATTCTGCCATTGCCTCCCATCACACTCACTGTAAGGCATTGTATTTGCTGTGAATGAGGAGTTTGTGTTCCTCCGTTATGAGCATGGCTACTTGAGCTCCCAAAGGTCACACAGGTCAGGCCTAGTAGTAGTAGTAATTTATTGACAAAGTACCAGTTTTACAGAATTTTTTTACATCATAACAAAAATAGGATACACTTTGTCCAAGTAAAAATAAAAGTACTAAATGCATTAACAAGAAAAGGGCAATATTTCTATACTAAAAACTATCTAAAAGAAACACATGATTGATATTCATTGATAATTTGTATGCACTGTTTCCTTGCAGGGCTGTGGTGGAGCAAGCATTTGATAAACACTCAGAATTAGATCAAATCCTCAAGTTTTCCACCCCAAAAGTGTTGCGTTTGGTTGAAATCCTGCGTCAGGTGCGGCCTCTCAACTTTGTGGACCCTCGCAAGAGACGAGACAAGTCTGAGAACACCGATGCGCTGAAGGCAGCACCACAGGCTGAGGCAGCAGAGTGTCCGGGTGCTGAGGCCACTGCTGGGGCTGAGGAGGCTGCTGCACACACTGATGAGGCTGAGGGGCCTGCTACACTCTCTGATGAGCCCGCAGCTGCATCACCACAACACTCTCTCAAAGATGGTGAAGGCATGGAGGTGGGGGAGGAGGAGGAGGGGAAAGAAGAAAGTTCCCCTGCAGCTTCACCTTGCCTTTCTCCTGGGGGGCAGAAGGTCTTAACCACAGAAGACTGTATGAGTGATGTCATGGAGGATAGCTTAGTGAGTGATGACCTTGGCGCTGCATCAGGCTGTGAAACACCACACCAAACTGTTCCTAAAACTGTGGCTGAGGAGATTATGTGCAATGGCTGTGCTGTCCCGGAGGACTCCTGTCTCCCCGGCATGGAGGGAAGGGCCTCCCCAGTCCCCCAGCCTCCCCCAGTCCCCCAGATTCCTCCAGTCCCCCAGATTCCCCCAGCAGGTCTGACAAGATGGACGTGGATGACACACTCTCTGAAGAGTCTTGGCACGATGCCTGTGCTTCCCAGGGCTGTGATGACGAGCTGCACGGGTGCAGCACCTCAGAGGCGGGGTCTGAATGCCATGCCAATGGCTGGAGCTGTCAACATGACAGTCTAGATGTGTGTGAATGCAAGCCAAGTATTTCCCTTTGTTCAAGCAAGAATGAAAGAAGATCAAGCTGTGAGGTGGAATTCAGCTGTCAGCGTGGTGTGGGGGGCGCCTGTCTGCAGAATGGCGAGGTGGAGGCTGTGTGTGAGGAGGCAAGCAAAGTACAAATTGATCCAGATGTTCTAGAGAAGTGTTGCAATATCTCTGAGGCTGTAGTCACTAGGCAAGGGCGCGATGGATCAACCTTAGCAGAGGATTTATGTAGGCTTAGTCTTAGGGAACCCTCACTTAGTGTCGGCTGTGAACCTGAAAATCCTACAAACTGTGATGTCAGCCATGGAGCTACGCGTGCCAAAAGTCTCCTGAAGGATACTGCCCAGGTACACACTAGTATAAGTGGTCTGCTATGCAATGGCTATCACAGTGGCAGTGAGGAGAGCTTGCCATCCTCCAGACTCTCTGAAGACAGTGTTGACACCCAGCTGGACACACACCAGGGGCCCGACCAGTCACACTCAGTACAAAGCAAGCCGTGTGATGAAGCCTCAAGCCACCTTGAAGCTACGCCAACCCTCACCACTGCTCATGCCACTACCACTACCTCCCAGCCACCCACCCAGGCAGCTGAGGCTTCACACACTCACGAAGCCACTACTGACCCTGATGAAGCTGCTACAGGCCCTAATGAAGCCAATACAAGCCCTAATGAAGCCACTACAAGCCCTGATGAAGCCACGACAGACCCTAAGGAAGCCACGACAGCCACTCTTGAGGCCACCCCAGACCCTAATGAGGCCACTACAGGCCCTAATGAAGCCAATACAAGCCCTAATGAAGCCAATACAGGCCCTAATGAAGCCAATACAAGCCCTAATGAAGCCACCCCAGACCCTGCTGAGGCCAGTGAGGCTGCCACAGCACAGTCTGCCCAGAGTGACGCCACCACGGCCAGTAAAGACGTGGCCCCGGCCGTGTCCTCGGAGGCAGTGGCCATGGCAGACACCCTGGCCCTGCTGCTGCCGGGTGGTGGTGGCCATGGCCATGGCCATGGCGGGGGGGGCAAGGGTAGGAAGCGGCGGGATGAGGTCAAGGAGAAGGTCAAGGTTCACAACCCTGATGACCCGGACTCAGTGTGCGGTCTCATCTTTGTGCACCATCGCAACATGGCCAAGATCATCTACCGCCTCCTTAAGGTGGGCAATACTCTCTCTTTATTATTATTCTTTCTGTTTAATGTCAGTTTTATAGTCAACTATATAACATACTAACTCTCTCTCTGCCTTACTAACACACTACTTTATGCACAACACACTCTGCCTTAAAGTTGTACTGCCCATAATGTTTTTGTTGTTGAGATTCCCTTTTGTAACACCAACTGCTCTCAGGGCTTCTCCATTACACTCAGGGCTTCAGGGGAAACTTGTCTAGGTATATTTTTGCATTACAAGGTTAAGATGACAACAATCACATGTGTATATTTATAATGACATAATCACACACACCACTAAGCCTTGCCTGCCGTGTCTCCCTCCCTGGTACAGGAGCTGAGTGACATAGGCGGGGACTTTGCGTGGATCTTCCCCCAGTACACGGTGGAGGCGCGGGAGCAGGTCAAGGACGACCCCCGCGCCGCCGAGGCCGAGCACAAGAAGCAGGAGGAGGTGCTCAGGAGGTGAACACTAATACTTAACATGTATTCTATTCACATTTATTTACTATCATTATTATTATTATTATTATATATATAGTATTTTTTATTTTATTTTTTATTTTATTTATTATTTTTATTCACTTACTTTATTTTTATATTTATTTACATGTATTAATTATTATTTATTTATTTATTATATTAATGGTTGTTTTTTTTCGTTATTATTTTTATTAATGATTTATTTTATTTTATTTACATGTATTTACTTTTGTTGTTGTTGTTATTATTATTATTATTTTTCTATTTACATTAACTTGTACAGGGGATTCCTTTAACCTCCTTCTTGAACTTGTACTGAGGATTTGTTCCATATATTCTATTTACATTAACTTGTACAGGGGATTCCTTTAACCTCCTTCTTGAACTTGTACTGAGGATTTATTCCATATATTCTATTTACATTAACTTGTACAGGGGATTCCTTTAACCTCCTTCTTGAACTTGTACTGAGGATTTGTTCCATATATTCTCTTTACATTAACTTGTACTGAGGCTGAACAAATCACTGACACACTCCACCAAGTCTTGCATTTCACTTCATCACTGCACTACCGTTCTGTTGTCCATCACTGCTGTACCATTCTGTTGTTCATCACTGCTCTACCGTTCTGTTGTCCATCACTGCTGTACCGTTCTGTTGTTCATCACTGCACTACCGTTCTGTTGTTCATCACTGCTCTACCGTTCTGTTGTTCATCACTGCTCTACCGTTCTGTTGTTCATCACTGCTCTACCGTTCTGTTGTTCATCACTGCACTACCGTTCTGTTGTTCATCACTGCTCTACCGTTCTGTTGTTCATCACTGCTCTACCGTTCTGTTGTTCATCACTGCCCCTAAACCCTTCTGTTGTTCATCACTGCACTACCGTTCTGTTGTCCATCACTGCTCTAACGTTCTGTTGTTCATCACTGCTCTACCGTTCTGTTGTTCATCACTGCTCTACCGTTCTGTTGTCCATCACTGCTCTACCGTTCTGTTGTTCATCACTGCACTACCGTTCTGTTGTTCATCACTGCTATGTCGTTCTGTTGTTCATCACTGCACTACCGTTCTGTTGTTCATCACTGCACTACCGTTCTGTTGTTCATCACTGCTGTACCGTTCTGTTGTTCATCACTGCACTACCGTTCTGTTGTTCATCACTGCACTACCGTTCTGTTGTTCATCACTGCACTACCGTTCTGTTGTTCATCACTGCACTACCGTTCTGTTGTTCATCACTGCACTACCGTTCTGTTGTTCATCACTGCTATGTCGTTCTGTTGTTCATCACTGCTCTACCGTTCTGTTGTTCATCACTGCACTACCGTTCTGTTGTTCATCACTGCTCTACCGTTCTGTTGTTCATCACTGCTCTACCGTTCTGTTGTTCATCACTGCACTACCGTTCTGTTGTTCATCACTGCACTACCGTTCTGTTGTCCATCACTGCTCTACCGTTCTGTTGTTCATCACTGCTCTACCGTTCTGTTGTTCATCACTGCTATGTCGTTCTGTTGTCCATCACTGCACTACCGTTCTGTTGTTCATCACTGCACTACCGTTCTGTTGTTCATCACTGCACTACCGTTCTGTTGTTCATCACTGCACTACCGTTCTGTTGTTCATCACTGCTATTTCGTTCTGTTGTCCATCACTGCACTACCGTTCTGTTGTTCATCACTGCACTACCGTTCTGTTGTTCATCACTGCACTACCGTTCTGTTGTTCATCACTGCACTACCGTTCTGTTGTTCATCACTGCTATGTCGTTCTGTTGTCCATCACTGCTGTACCGTTCTGTTGTTCATCACTGCTATGTCGTTCTGTTGTCCATCACTGCTCTACCGTTCTGTTGTTCATCACTGCACTACCGTTCTGTTGTTCATCACTGCACTACCGTTCTGTTGTTCATCACTGCACTACCGTTCTGTTGTTCATCACTGCACTACCGTTCTGTTGTTCATCACTGCACTACCGTTCTGTTGTTCATCACTGCTGTACCGTTCTGTTGTTCATCACTGCACTACCGTTCTGTTGTTCATCACTGCTCTACCGTTCTGTTGTTCATCACTGCACTACCGTTCTGTTGTTCATCACTGCTCTACCGTTCTGTTGTTCATCACTGCACTACCGTTCTGTTGTCCATCACTGCTGTACCGTTCTGTTGTTCATCACTGCTCTACCGTTCTGTTGTTCATCACTGCTCTACCGTTCTGTTGTCCATCACTGCTCTACCGTTCTGTTGTTCATCACTGCACTACCGTTCTGTTGTCCATCACTGCTCTACCGTTCTGTTGTTCATCACTGCTATGTCGTTCTGTTGTTCATCACTGCACTACCGTTCTGTTGTTCATCACTGCACTACCGTTCTGTTGTTCATCACTGCACTACCGTTCTGTTGTTCATCACTGCTGTACCGTTCTGTTGTTCATCACTGCACTACCGTTCTGTTGTTCATCACTGCACTACCGTTCTGTTGTTCATCACTGCACTACCGTTCTGTTGTTCATCACTGCACTACCGTTCTGTTGTTCATCACTGCACTACCGTTCTGTTGTTCATCACTGCTATGTCGTTCTGTTGTTCATCACTGCTCTACCGTTCTGTTGTTCATCACTGCACTACCGTTCTGTTGTTCATCACTGCTCTACCGTTCTGTTGTTCATCACTGCTCTACCGTTCTGTTGTTCATCACTGCTGTACCGTTCTGTTGTTCATCACTGCACTACCGTTCTGTTGTTCATCACTGCACTACCGTTCTGTTGTTCATCACTGCACTACCGTTCTGTTGTTCATCACTGCACTACCGTTCTGTTGTTCATCACTGCTATGTCGTTCTGTTGTTCATCACTGCTCTACCGTTCTGTTGTTCATCACTGCACTACCGTTCTGTGTTCATCACTGCTCTACCGTTCTGTTGTTCATCACTGCTCTACCGTTCTGTTGTTCATCACTGCACTACCGTTCTGTTGTTCATCACTGCACTACCGTTCTGTTGTCCATCACTGCTCTACCGTTCTGTTGTTCATCACTGCACTACCGTTCTGTTGTTCATCACTGCTATGTCGTTCTGTTGTCCATCACTGCACTACCGTTCTGTTGTTCATCACTGCACTACCGTTCTGTTGTTCATCACTGCTATGTCGTTCTGTTGTCCATCACTGCTGTACCGTTCTGTTGTTCATCACTGCTATGTCGTTCTGTTGTCCATCACTGCTCTACCGTTCTGTTGTTCATCACTGCACTACCGTTCTGTTGTTCATCACTGCACTACCGTTCTGTTGTTCATCACTGCACTACCGTTCTGTTGTTCATCACTGCACTACCGTTCTGTTGTTCATCACTGCTGTACCGTTCTGTTGTTCATCACTGCACTACCGTTCTGTTGTTCATCACTGCACTACCGTTCTGTTGTTCATCACTGCTCTACCGTTCTGTTGTTCATCACTGCTATGTCGTTCTGTTGTCCATCACTGCTCTACCGTTCTGTTGTCCATCACTGCTCTACCGTTCTGTTGTTCATCACTGCTCTACCGTTCTGTTGTTCATCACTGCTCTACCGTTCTGTTGTTCATCACTGCACTACCGTTCTGTTGTCCATCACTGCACTACCGTTCTGTTGTTCATCACTGCTGTACCGTTCTGTTGTTCATCACTGCTCTGTCGTTCTGTTGTTCATCACTGCACTACCGTTCTGTTGTCCATCACTGCTATGTCGTACTGTTGTTCATCATTGATATATTGTTCTGTTGTTCAGGTTCCGCCACCACGAGTGCAATGTTCTGGTGTCCACGCGGGTGCTGGAGGAAGGGATCGACGTGCCACAGTGCAATCTGGTCCTAAGGTGAGGGGAAAACTAAATAAACAAACAAATAAATTATCATCTATCTAACGCTAAAAATCCTTTGATACTAATAATACCATAATATACTTTCCATAATACGTAAGGCTACAATAATTTAACGGATTCTTGTTGACGAATCGCTTTTGCTCTTGTGGATTGGTCAGGATTCCAATATTGTGGTGAGGTGTCCGCCCACGTGTTTAGGAGATAATCTGGTGTGTGAGAGCATGAGGTCAAGAGTGTAATGTCAGCCTGCCACCACCCCCTCCCCTCTGAAAGGCACTATTCAGGTGTGTGACTCAAAGCAAAGACTTACTAGATCTACTGACCTACCTTATGTTAGCTACTTATTTATCATTTATTTAGATATTTATTGATCTACCATTTATTTAGGTTAGCTCTACCAGATTTCTACAATGCTACATACAATAAGCTACAAATAACTACAATGCTACATAGAATAAGCTACAAATAACTACAATGCTAC
Source organism: Chionoecetes opilio (assembly GCA_016584305.1). Lineage (NCBI taxonomy): Eukaryota > Metazoa > Arthropoda > Malacostraca > Decapoda > Majidae > Chionoecetes > Chionoecetes opilio. The sequence continues at coordinate 336,677 of JACEEZ010015314.1, forward strand.
ATACAATAAGCTACAAATAACTACAATGCTACATACAATAAGCTACAAATAACTACAATGCTACATATAATAAGCTACAAATAACTACTACAATGCTACATACAATAAGCTACAAATAACTACAATGCTACATACAATAAGCTACAAATAACTACAATGCTACATAGAATAAGCTACAAATAACTACAATGCTACATACAATAAGCTACAAATAACTACAATGCTACATACAATAAGCTACAAATAACTACAATGCTACATACAATAAGCTACAAATAACTACAATGCTACATACAATAAGCTACAAATAACTACAATGCTACATATAATAAGCTACAAATAACTACAATGCTACATATAATAAGCTACAAATAACTACAATGCTACATACAATAAGCTACAAATAACTACAATGCTACATACAATAAGCTACAAATAACTACAATGCTACATACAATAAGCTACAAATAACTACTACAATGCTACATACAATAAGCTACAAATAACTACAATGCTACATACAATAAGCTACAAATAACTACTACAATGCTACATACAATAAGCTACAAATAACTACAATGCTACATACAATAAGCTACAAATAACTACAATGCTACATATAATAAGCTACAAATAACTACAATGCTACATATAATAAGCTACAAATAACTACAATGCTACATACAATAAGCTACAAATAACTACTACAATGCTAAATAACTTAATATATCCATCAATCTGCAGATTTGACCCGCCGCTGGACTACCGTTCCTACGTACACAGCTGTGGCCGGGCGCGTGGCCAGGAGACCTTCTACTTCCACCTGGTCACCAAGGCACAGGAGACGGCCTTCCTCAGGGACATGGCCACCTACTCAGCCTTCAAACAGGTGCGTTACTACTCTTCTTCTTCTTCTAACAGGTACGTAGGTTTTACAATCATCATCATCATCATCACCACTTGTTATGTAATGCCTTTTAACATATTTAATAGATAGGACCTACTCCGCCTTCAAACAGGTGCGTTACTCTTCTTTCTGTTTAGCGTCAGTTTTTCCCATAATTTTTCTGATGAGGAAAGCTGTACTTTTTTATGTTGTTCAGGCATCTCCCTTTTCCTAGTTGTTTTACCTAGTTGTATATACCTAGTTGTAACATACAGGAAAAGAGGTATGCTCGTACTGTCCCATCTCCAAATCTACTATTATCCAGCTTGCCTTTGAAGTCCTGAATATTTCTTGCATTAATCACTTTTGCATCAAGGTTGTTCCAGGCTTCTATGCTTCTATACGGGAAGCTGTATTTTTTTTATGTCCCTCTTGCATGTTGTCCTTTTCAATTTCTTCCCATGACCTCTTGTGTGTGTGTTGTCAGGTGTTGGTGAGTCGCTGCAGCAGTGTGGAGGCCGGGACAGACCAGGAGGTGACTGCCCTGGAGGCCAACGCAGCCTACCCGCCCTTCCTCACCCCAGCTGCCGCCACTGTCACCATGGCCTCCTCCATCAGCCTCCTCAACAAGTAGGTCCTAATAATAATAATAATAATAATAATAATGATTTTAGTATCGCCCGGAGACATACAGACAAAAAAAGCAACAACAACTAGACAAAGAGTTAACTTAAGTACTAGAGCAAAACAAAAACAAAAAATAGGAAGAAATAGCAAATAAAATAGAAAGTAACGTAAGAAAAACTTATCTCGATGTGATAATTTCCCTCTACATGTGTCTGCTACTTTATTATCCACTCATTACGCGGCTCACTCTTATTCCTGACCCTATTTCACGGCTATCTGAGTGGCTGATACGTCCATTTGATATCCCTTCAGGTACTCAACAAGTAGGTCCTGGGGCGGGGTTAGGGTGTTTGGCAGTCTATACTTGCCGCACGTTAAGTTGGCGAAAATGGGACCCCTTCACTCCCTCTTCCGAACATATGGGATTGGCTGAGGTGTTGGGTGTTGGGAGAGAATGCCTTACTCTCAAGTTCCGCCCTAAACACCCAACACAGCCAATCCCGTGCGTTCGGAAGGGGGAGTGAAGGGACCCCATTTTTGCCAACTTTACGTGCGGCGAGTAAAGTCTAGTCTACATTGATGCCCGTTCCTTGGAAATCTCTTTAAAGGAATTAGCTATGGCAGAAGTGGCCCCATTTTTGCCAACTTTACGTGCGGCGAGTAAAGTCTAGTCTACATTGATGCCCGCTCCTTGGAAATCTCTATAAAGGAATTAGCTATGGCAGAAGGGTCAACATTTGTAGCTTTCCACGTACCTTGTCTTACAATTCTAATTTTCTTTCTTCTATTTCTCCTTCTCTTATTTCTAATTCTCCTTGTCTTATATCTTTTTAATAACTCTTTTAACATAGTACTTAATATTATCTCCTTTAGGTACTGCGCCAAGCTGCCGAGCGACACCTTCACGCGCCTCACTGCCATGTGGGAGGTGGAGGAGAGGCAGGAGCAGGGCGCTGGTGGTGGTGTGGCATACAGCTGCAGCATCATGTTACCCATCAACTCCCCTCTGAAAGGAACCATTCAGGTGGGTGACTCAAAGCAAGCACTTATTAAATCTATTGACCTGCCATTTATTAACTACCTATTTACCATATATGTCTCCCAGCTTCTTGTAGCTTCCTTATTTTCTTATGTTAAGTGTGATGCCAGCTCTGTCTAAGGCATCAAGCAGGGTACATACTCTTAAGAACATAAGAACGTAAGGAAGCTACAAGAGGCTGGGTGACCTACACGTGGTAGTTCCTGTTACTTAACACTACCTACATCCACCTTTCATCCCCATCCATGAAATTATCCAGCCTTCTTTTAAAACTCCCTAATGACTCCGCACTAACTACCTGTGTACCGAGTCCATGCCAATTATTCACCACCCTATTTGTGAACCAGTTTTACCCTATTTCTTTTTTAAATCTAGGCTTTTCCAGCTTGAATCCGTTACTTCTTGTTCTACCCTGGTTACTAGCCGTAAGAACTTTTCCTACCTCTCCTTTATTGTATCCCTTTATCCACTTAAAAACTTCTATCAGATCGCCCCTTACTCTATATGAGAGAAAATCGATTTAAGACATACATTTAAGATACATAAAATAAGACATACATTTAAGATACATAAAATAAGACATACATTTAAGATACATAAAATAAGACATACATTTAAGATACATAAAATAAGACATAGTACATTTAAGACATAGTACATTTAAGATACATAAAATAAGACATAGTACATTTAAGACATAGTACATTTAATATACATAAAATAAGACACACACACTCTTCCCTCGGCCACCCAGGGTCCATGGCAGCCCAAGGTGTCCCTGGCCAAGATGTCGGCGGCGCTGGAGTGCTGTCGCCGCCTGCACCAGACAGGTGAGCTGGACAACTACCTGCAGCCAGTGGGCAAGGAGAGCATGCGCCTGGACGACCACCTGTGCCCCCCGCCCCCCGACGACCAGGTGCCCGAGGGAATGCCCAGACCAGGCACCACCAAGCGACGACAGTACTACTACAAAAAGGTGAAGGCTGTTTTAAGGCTTTATTATTATTGTTATTATTATTATTATTAATTTTTTTTTTTTTTTCTTCTTCTTCTTCTTCCTCCTGTGTTGAGGCTGCTTTCTTTTTCTTGTTCTCGTTCTCTTGTTCTTGTTCTCTTTGTTTCTCTTGTCTCTCGTTCGCTTGTTCTTGTACTCTTGTTTCTTGCCAGTGATTAGATAAATAATGCATCCCTCTATCATCATGCTCTCTTATGTCCCTGTATTTATGTAACCCATTCATTCACTTGTAACAAAGAATATGTGAAGACAATTGTAGAGTACCGCCCTTACTTCACTTCACAAAGAGTTCCTGGAGTTTGTACTTAACCTGAAATATATGTCAGCCAAAAATTGCTGATGTTGGTACTGAATACTATACACAGCCTTGGAGAGTTTTTGTTTCGCAGTACAGGTCTACCCTAATAATACTCAACAGCCTTACATGGTTCAATGGTTTTTGCTATCTCCATCACCAATGGCCTCACTTTAATACTTATATATATGAGAGATGGGTTGATGAACTATCTATTAAAACCATTATTTATATTTACTACAGACAGGTATATTATCTAACTTGAATGTATGTAAGTAGGAGAAAGCCTGTACATGATTATACCCCATGTTATATATTTATTTTTATTTTTAACCTTTATGTATGTAACTTGGATGTCTATGTGTGTGTAGGGTAAGGGGCCTATACTTACACCCTGCCCTTCTATCATTCTGCGGTCTCTCCTCCTTCCTTCTCTTCCTTCTATTCTTCCCCCTCCTTCCTTCTTTTACTCTATCAATCTCTCCTCCTTCCTTCCTCCTCTTTCTTCCTTTATTCTTGACTCTCCTTCGTCTTCCTCAGATCTATTATAATTCCTCCTCCTCCTCCTCCTCCTCCTCCTCCTCCTCCTCCTCCTCCTCCTCCTCCTCCTCCTCTTAGTAATACCCTGCCTCTTTCTCCCTGTAGGTGGCGAACTGCCTGACGGGGGAGCAGCCCAAGGACCACCTGCCACTGTTTGTGTACAAGCTGGGCATGCTGCTCACCTGCCCCATACCCGACGAACAGAACACGCGCGGCCGCAAGATTTACAGACCCGAGAAATCATCGCGGTCGTTTGGCATTGTGACCACCAAACCCATTCCTCAGGTACTGCTTGGTGGTTGAAGGCCATGCACACAGACAGACACCTCTTACTTTGTTTGTTGAAGGGCAGACATACATACAGACAGACAGAGAGCACTTATTTTCTCTCAGAAGCAGATGTAATGCTCCACAAATTCTTGAACTTATGATTTTTACAAAAACTAGACTTGACAATACTAAATATTTCACAAATCCATCAGAATTATATTATATATAAAAATCCTGACCCCTTGCTGCTTACTGACTGATATTTGATGCCAGGAGAAGGGAATAGTATGGTTCTTGTAAATTTCAGTTGTATTTTATCATAGTTAACCCTATTATCAGGTAAACATAGGCATCATTTTAACCATGAAACCATAGGATAGAATGGAATTTTTGCCTCGTTAAAAATAGACTATACCACGTGTAGGTCTCGCAGCTAGGTCTTGTAGCTTCCTTATGTTCTTATGTTGTTTTGTTGTTAAGCATAGCGGTATGTTGTGGTTGTACAGGTGAGTGGGTTCCCGGTGTTCACGCGGTCCGGGGAGGTGATGGTGCAGGTGCAGGAGGTGGGACGCAGGAAGGCCTTCACCCAGGAGGAGCTAACAGCCCTCCAGTACTTCCACAAGTTCTCCTTCACCCATGTCCTGCGCCTGGAGAAATACCCCATCAAGTTTGACCCCACCAATGCCAAGACGGCCTTCTATATCGTGCCCCTCAATAAATGTAAGTTGTCCTGCCTGTTGTTCCTATGTATTCCTGGCCCATAGAATTGATAGGGTAGTGTTTTTTTTTTTTTTTTTTTTTTAGCCTATATTCCTGTCATTCCTGGATTCCTACTTTTTTTTTTTTTGCCTATATTCCTGTCATTCCTGCATTCCTATATTTTTTGCTTTTTATGTTTTTTTGCCTATATTCCTGTCATTCCTGCATTCCTAGTTTTTTTTTTTTTTTTTTTTTTTTTTTTTTTAAAGCCTATATTCCTGCATTCCTACATTCCTAGAGTTACATTCCTGTCCCATTGAAAATACAACTACTATCAATAACACTAAAGTCGCCACTGCACTAATGTCGCCAGGTGAATTTTACAGGTGAATATTACAAATTTTAGCATCCCTACAGACTTGAATGTGCCAATGAAGATACGTATATAATATAAACTACTGTGCATGCCTCTTTAGTGACACATACAAGTCTGTAGTGATGCTAAAATCCGTAATATATGGCGCCTGGCGACATAAGTGCAGCGGCGACTATACAGTAAAACCTCTCCTATTCGGACTAATTGGGCCAAGGAGTGGTCCGAGTAATGCAAGGATCCGAATAATGGGAGGATATGTAAAAAAAAAAAAAAAAAAAAAAAAAATTCTGTAACGGTCCGAATACGAGAGGTTATACTGTAGTGTTGTTGACTGTAGCCGTAGCTCTGTATTCCCGTCCCATAGCATTCATAACGTAGTTACCATAGAGTTTTATTTGAGAAGGATTTTGAGATATTACATTTTGCCTCCAACTCTCCATACTTTCCCCTTGTTAGACATAGCAAACATTCCATTTTTTTTTTTTTTTTTTTTTTTTTTAGTTGCCAGTCCCTGTAAAGAAGACAGTAAGAGAATAAAATCAAAAAGAGGGGTGAGCCAATTTAGTATCCAGAGACACTCAAGGTTTTTTTCCTACCTTATTATTTCATTGGTCCATGGTAAATGATTGGCATGGACTCAGTAGACAGGTAGTTAGTGCGGAGTCATTAGGGAGCTTTAAAAGGAGGCTGGATAATTTCATGGATGGGGATGAAAGGTGGATGTAGGTAGTGTTAAGTAACAGGAACTACTACGTGTAGGTCTCACAGCCTCTTGTAGCTTCCTTATTTTCTTATTAGTTATAGTTGAGCTAGTTATTGTTTATTTATTGTTCTTATGTTGTTATGTCCTTATTAGTTATAGTTGAGGACGCAGACAGCATTGACTGGGAGTTTGTGAAGAAGATCCAGGCAGAAGGCGACCCCAGGCCGGTGCCGCCCCTGGAGGAGGCGCGGCAGAAGTTCCAGTTCCAGCACAGCCTGTACGAGGACGCTGTGGTGATGCCATGGTACAGGAACCAGGACCAGCCACAGGTATATACCCAAGCAAACACTGGTACAATACAAAGAATGAAACCGTGGATTAAAAAATATAATGTTCTAAGATAATGTTGTTAGAACAGTAAATTTGGTCTTCCAGTTTGACATCGAATTCACTTTGGTGGACAAAAAAAAAAAATTCTGGTGAGTTTTTATGTGTTTTGAATTAATCTGCTAACCATTTCTGTCGCAATTTTTTTTTTTTTTTTTTCTTTCAAAAAATGTGATTTGCGACAGAAACGGTTAGTAGTAATCTACGAACCGTTTCTGTCGCAAATCACATTTTTTTGAAAAAGTAAAAATAAATTGCGACAGAAACGGTTAGCAGATTAATTCAAAACATCAAAACTCACCAGAAAAAAAATTATTTTGTCCACCAAAGTGAATTATGTGTCAAACTGGAAATTTTACTTGGTCTGTTACAACATTCTTTTCTTAAACATTCCTGTATTCCTGTTATTCTTAATCCTGTATTCCTGTATTCCTGTTATTCTTACACCTATTAATTCCTCTGTATTGTATTCCTTGCAGTACTTCTATGTGGCTGAGATCTGCACACACCTCAACCCCCAAAGTGACTTCCCTGACGCAGGGTTCGAGACCTTTGAGAAGTACTACCTCACCAAGTACGGGTTACAGATCTGCAACCTCAGTCAACCCCTGCTGGACGTTGACCACACCTCCGGCCGCCTCAACCTCCTCACCCCAAGACATGTCAACAGGTAATCACACTCCTCTCTTCCTTGCATTCATCTTCTTCCACCTTTCATTCATCATCTTCCACCTTTCATTCATCTTCTTCCACCTTTCATTCATCTTCTTCCACCTTTCATTCATCATCTTCCACCTTTCATTCATCATCTTCCACCTTTCATTCATCATCTTCCACCTTTCATTCATCATCTTCCACCTTTCATTCATCATCTTCCACCTTTCATTCATCATCTTCCACCTTTCATTCATCTTCCACCTTTCATTCATCATCTTCCACCTTTCATTCATCATCTTCCACCTTTCATTCATCTTCTTCCACCTTTCATTCATCATCTTCCACCTTTCATTCATCATCTTCCACCTTTCATTCATCATCTTCCACCTTTCATTCATCTTCCACCTTTCATTCATCATCTTCCACCTTTCATTCATCATCTTCCACCTTTCATTCATCTTCCACCTTTCATTCATCATCTTCCACCTTTCATTCATCATCTTCCACCTTTCATTCATCATCTTCCACCTTTCATTCATCTTCCACCTTTCATTCATCATCTTCCACCTTTCATTCATCATCTTCCACCTTTCATTCATCATCTTCCACCTTTCATTCATCTTCCACCTTTCATTCATCATCTTCCACCTTTCATTCATCATCTTCCACCTTTCATTCATCTTCTTCCACCTTTCATTCATCATCTTCCACCTTTCACGTGGTGGCCTCTTCACGTGGCCAAACCAGCTCAATCTAAACCCCAACCCTGGGTGCATCATTGATACAGTCAGCTTTTACATCATCTCTTCGTCCAAATAAGAAAACGTCACTCATATATTCCTCAAGAAGTTATGTCTCTCCGGTGATCTTATTGATGTGCCTCTCCGGTGTAAGGTAGCTGGTGGACTCAGTAGACAGGTAGTTAGTGCAGAGTCTATTGGGGTCTTTAAAAGGAGTCTGGATAAATTCATGGATGGGGAAGAGAGGGATATAGGTAGAGTTAGATAACAGGAACTACCTCGTGTAGGTCTTTCGGTCTCTTGTAGCTTCCTTACTTTCTTATGTTCTTATGTTCTTATGTTTCATTCAGTGTCCATGCCTGGCAGCTATACAAAACCACAAACCCTATTTTTATCAATGCTTAACCCCTTCACACCCAGATCTTTCCTTTGCTATCAAAAATTGTATGTTGTTAGCCATAAAATTACGAAAAGTAACTGAATATGCCCAATTAGCTAGTAGACAAGGATACTAAGTAGGTTATAACTATAAAATATTGCTTAAATTCACTAAAAATCTTCTAATGGTAGTCATATTACAATGGAAATTACGTTCTGGGCCTCAAGGGGTTAATAGTGAAAAAATATACAAAATCACTATTAATTCCCTAAAACATGTCCATTGTCACTTCCACAAACAGATCTCTCTTACCTCTCTTACGCCAAGCTCCTCTCAGCACTCCTATTACATTTGCACCTTCCCCCATCCCATGCTTCATCTCTCTCTCCTTAGCTAACTATTAACTAACTCTAAGCTAACTTGTCTCCTTAGCAAACTATCAACAAACTCTAAGCTAACTTATTTTCTTATGTTCTTATGTTTGCACCTTTTCCCTCATCCTATGGTTCATGTCTGTCTCTTTAGCTAACAACTATTAACAAACTCTAAGCTAACTTGTCTCCTTAGCTAACTATCAACAAACTCTAAGCTAACTTATTTTCTTATGTTCTTATGTTTGCACCTTTTCCCTCATCCTATGGTTCATGTCTGTCTCTTTAGCTAACTATTAACAAACTCTAAGCTAACTTGTCTCCTTAGCAAACTATCAACAAACTCTAAGCTAACTTATTTTCTTATGTTCTTATGTTTGCACCTTCCCTCATCCTATGGTTCATGTCTGTCTCCTTAGCTAACTATTAACAAACTCTAAGCTAACTTGTCTCCTTAGCAAACTATTAACTAACTCTAAGCTAACTTGTCTCCTTAGCTAACTATTAACAAACTCTAAGCTAACTTGTCTCCTTAGCTAACTATCAACAAACTCTAAGCTAACTTATTTTCTTATGTTCTTATGTACTTCCAGGAAAGGAGTCGCCCTGCCCACCACCTCAGAGGAGACCAAGCGAGCCAAGCGGGAGAATCTGCAGCAGAAGCAGATCTTGGTGCCCGAGTTGTGCACCATCCACCCCTTCCCGGCCTCCCTGTGGCGCAAGGCCGTCTGTCTGCCCACCATCCTCTACCGCATCAACGCCCTTCTCCTGGCAGACCAGCTCAGGATCTGTGTGGCAAGGGAGGTGGGCCTGGGGATGCAGACACTGGATATAGGTCAGTAGCCTTTTGTATTTATTTATTATATTATTATTACAGACTTCACTTCACACTTCGCACACAGTCACAGCTGGGCACTGTTTAAATACATTTGTATTTATAAACGTATTTAAATACATTTGTGTATTTATAACTTTATAAATACATTTGTTTTCATGTACTTAAATACAGTATTTAAATACTTTAATTAGTATTTAAATACATTGTATTTAAATACTCATAATATAAAAATGTAAATACTTTTTTCACAGTTAATTTGGCCATAAACCCGCCCCACTATCTGGCAACCCTGATGTTACAGTGACCCAGGGTTGCCACTGACAAGGAAATGTCCTGAGTTTTAGGACATTTAGGCCTGAGAAGGAAATCCTAAGGAAATCCAATTATTTTCGGACATGTTAAAATTTGTGTGTATTTAAAATGTATTTACAAAAGTATTTAAATACAATTGATGTATTTAGTATTTAAATACATTCGTAAAATGTATTTAGTATTTGGTATTTAGATACATTTCTCCCATGTATTTAGTATTTAGTATTTAAATACATTCACTATATTTAGTGCCCAGCTCTGCCAGCACACTTCAGTTCACACACACACACACTCTGTCTTATTATAACTGTTGTCTCCATCTTCCCATCTTATTGCATGTTTGTATTTAAGGCGGAGTGATAGATGAACGATTGGTAACACATTGCTTTATACTCCTTGCTGCAGGCTTCTCATGGCCACCCTTGGACTTTGGCTGGAGCTTGGCGGACGTGTTAAAGAAGAGCCAGAATACCACGGAGGCAGCTGAAGGGACAGACGCTAAGGCCAAGGGAACTACTGCCGACGCCCAGAAGACCAAAAAGACCGAGTCGGCAGAGAGCACCGACTCCCCGACGCCAAAGAAAACCGCACGAAACGGCACCGACATGGAGATCGGCATGTGGTCCAACGACATGGCCGTTGACCCCAACGCGCTGCCCTTTAACGAGGATGACCTCAACGAAACCGACGAATTTGAAATTGACACTTTTGACCCGAACGTGGCCCTGCCGGATAACCTGATGCTTTTGGACGGTAGTGTTTTAGGGGTTGACTTAGAGGCGGAGGGCGAGCTTGGGGCGGACTGGGGTACGGGCCTGACTGAACGCCGCACTAAAGCCTCCAAGAGTGGTGGCGGTAGTGGCGGTGGCAGTGGTGGTGGTAAGGGTAGTGGTAGTAGTGAAGAAATCTTCCGTGTTGGGTCACCGTCTAACTTTGAGGTTGAAGGTTGGGACATGTTCGGGGGCTCGGGAGGGACCGGATATGGTGGGACCTACAATGGCTATGGGGCCTATGACGCCTATGGTGGCTACGGTGATTTCGAGGGCCTGGCGGACGACCTGGAGGGCTGCGAGTCTGACGTATCTTCGGACATGGACGACGACGACAAGAGCCAGAACGACAAGCTGTGGGAAGAGGAGGCTACCAAACGCCGCGCCATCACGGCCAACGACGACAATTCTTCCGACGAGGAGGTGGACTTGCGGTGGCCCCAGGAGGAGGAGGAGGTGTGTGTGGCTAATGAGGAAGCGTTTCAACACCTGCTGGCCAAGAAGCACCAAGACCTACTTAATGGGCCGGCTTACCTAGCTGAAACGATCCTTATTGGTTGTAAAGAAGCACAGGAGGCTGAAGGCTGCTGGTGCTTCTGCTGCTTCCCCGGTAAAGGCGATTGTACCTGTGGGAAAAGCTTCAATACAAGGCTGTGAATTGCTAGCTTCAAAATGCTGTGATAATGCTCAACTATCTACCTCATCTACAACCGCCGCGATCGTCAACCGGACGGAAACTCTCTCGCTCACGGACTTCGACAACGGTGCTGAAATCTCTCCGTGGAAGAGCCCGGCTGGGGAGTTGTCGTTCAGCTTTGACTACCAGCCGGACCTCCTCCACCACCCCGGCCCCCCGCCCAGCGTCATCCTGCAGGCGCTCACAATGTCCAACGCCAACGACGGAGTGAACCTAGAGCGCCTGGAGACCATCGGCGACTCCTTCCTCAAGTACGCCATCACCACCTTCCTCTACTGCACCTACCCGCACCGCCACGAAGGCAAACTCAGCTACCTACGCTCCAAACAAGTCAGCAATTTGAACCTGTATCGTCTGGGTAAGCGCAAGGGTTTAGGCGAGTGCATGGTGGCTACTAAGTTTGAGCCACATGACAACTGGCTGCCCCCTGGATACTTTGTGCCCCGGGAGTTAGAGGAAGCGCTCATTGACTCAGGGGTTCCGGCCGGTCACTGGAACATGGCCGACCTACCGGGACTTCACGACCTGGCCAGCGACGAAATCCGACGTCTGGTACAGGAGCGCTCGGAGCAGATTAAACGTAGCAAGTCCGAGCAGGTGACGAGCGAGCTCATGGCGACTCAGAACCCTCACGACCTCCCTATCTTCATTCCCTACAACCTGCTGACTCAACACAGCATCCCTGACAAGAGTATTGCTGATTGCGTGGAGGCTCTGATTGGCGCGTACCTCACCACCTGTGGGCCGCGCGGTGCCCTACTCTTCATGTCGTGGCTCGGCATAAAAGTCCTGCCGTGTAAATACCAAGACGAGACCCCCGCCTCACCCCCGCAGATTACGTACGGGCACCTCGAGCCTCCGCAGTCCCCCCTCCACCACTGCCCTGTCACCAACACTCACCTCAAGCTCGACCTCCTCCTCAGCGGGTACAGGGTCTTCGAGGAGAGGATCAACTACGCCTTCAGGGACCGCTCCTACCTCCTCCAGGCCTTCACGCACGCCTCCTACTACAGGAACCGCCTCACCGACTGCTACCAGCGCCTCGAGTTCCTGGGAGATGCCGTGTTAGGTGAGAGACATCAGTTGATAGAGTGTTGCATGCATATTACTGAGTCATGGGGGCACACGTTAACAGTTGATAGAGTGTTGCATGCATGTTACTGAGTCATGGGGGCACACGTTAACAGTTGATAGAGTGTTGCATGCATATTACTGAGGCATGGGGGCACACGTTAACAGTTGATAGAGTGTTGCATGCATATTACTGAGGCATGGGGGCACACGTTAACAGTTGATAGAGTGTTGCATGCATATTACTGAGTCATGGGGGCACACGTTAACAGGCCATGTTGTCAATTATAGGTCTATTATGATATTTCTTCTTTGAGTAAAGTGGATAATTATAAAAGATAAGAAATAACCCTCTGCTGTTCTGCCTCTCTCCCCGCCGCCACAGGTGTGGGTCTCGCGGCCTTTGTAGCTTCCTTATGTTCTTATGTTCTGCCTCTCTTCTCTCTCTTGTAGCTTCCTTATGTTCTTATGTTCCCATGTTCTGCCTCTCTCCTCTCTCTCTCTCTCTCTCTCTTGCAGCTTCCTTATGTTCTTATGTTCTTATGTTCTGCCTCTCTTCTCTCTCTTGTAGCTTCCTTATGTTCTTATGTTCCCATGTTCTGCCTCTCTCCTCTCTCTCTCTCTCTCTCTTGCAGCTTCCTTACGTTCTTATGTTCTTGTATTGTGCCTCTCTCCTCTCTCTCTTGTAGCTTCCTTATGTTCTTATGTTCTTATGTTCTTATGTTCTTATGTTCTTATGTTCTCATGTTCTGCCCCTCTCCCCGCCGCCACAGACTACCTGATAACCCGCCACCTGTACGAGGACAAGCGTCAGCACTCCCCGGGGGCGCTGACGGACCTGCGCTCGGCCCTGGTCAACAACACCATCTTTGCCTCCCTGGCCGTCAAGTACGACTTCCACAAGTACTTCCGCCACTTCTCCCCCGGCCTGGACCGCGTGGTGAGGGACTTTGTCAAGATGCAGGAGGAGAATGGCCACAAGATCAATGAGGAGGTAAGCTGGCCACTGCTAACACTTGCTTTATTACTCTACCTCAACAAATACCTCTACTGAATTTTGGTCATTTAATCTGCGGAAATTTATTGTTATTGTTATTATTATTATTATCATTATTATTATTTATTATTATTATTTTTTTTTTTTTTTTTTTTTTTTTTTTATTATTATTATTATTATTATTATTATTATTATTATTATTATTATTATTATTATTATTATTATTATTATTATTATTATTATTATTATTATTATTATTATGAGGAGGAGGAGGAGGAGGAGGAGGAGGAGGAGGAGGTAGTAAGCTTGTCACTACAAACACCTGCTTTTATACTGTACCTCAACCAATGCCTCTACAGAATTATTGTCATTTAATCTGTAGAAATTTATTTATGTACAGTAAATCCTCTAATTCGAACCCATATTGTTCAAACTTCGGATAATTCGACCTGTTTCAGGCTAGTTCAAATTTTTTTATAACTTTCCATAATTGCTTGGTCCCACAGGATTGCTATAGTATTCCTAGGTTTTTATAAGTACTTTGAAAATCGCATGGGTGGCTCAAATAGGGATTAATAATACTAATACTGAAAATACTAATACTGATCATTGTATTAAAGTCATGATTAATCTGGCAATGCCTATCATATGTTTATGTCTTGTAGTAAGTTTTGTCTAATTTGTGATTTTTAAGGAATATCTGGAAGCATCATGTCATTGTGAATTGGCTGAAATAGGGACTTCTAATCATTGTAACTGAAAACTGACTCCAGATTCGTGTTCAGCATGCCCGATAACTGCTAGGAACTAATTTTCAAGCAAATCTATTTTTCAAAAAATATGGCAAATTTTGCAAGGGGTTTGCCTTGATTTTTTTGGAAAATCACGTTTTTTTCAATAACTAAAAAACTATGGCAGATACAGAAACTATGGAGGTAGATAAGTATGAAGTAGATCAAGGGCTATCATTTAGCGTAAAACAAAAAAATATTGATTGGTAAATAACCGAGAAAATAGCATGTTCGTACATTTATACAAAATATCAATTGTTTCGACAACCACGCGGTGTTTTGACAAGCCAATTACTGCATCATGTAGAACACCTCAAGATGAACCTTTGTTACTGCGATAAGTTTTCTTACGACTCATAGTTTTGTGGCAAAATAAGAAAAAGCCTGATTTTCAACAATTTTGGAATGTTTTTGAGCAGCCAGAAATCCGAAGAAATTTTTTCCGCTAAATGATTGGAAATGCCGGGGATACAATTGTAGATCCATCCATTTACAATAACTTTTGATGGGTAAGTGTTGCTGTGTGCGAAGCAAGTTGTGAGCTGAACGCATTATAGTAAATATATAAGTTTATAATTCAGAAACCGTTCATGATAGGTTAGTGTAGACGCGAGACCAGTGTTGCCACCTCAGTGTAGGGGAAGGGACTAACTCTATATGATTTTCACACATAGTAATATATCATACTTTCTAGTTTAAATCAGTTTTACTCTGAAAATCGCAAGTTAGACTGAACCAAAGAACAAAAAATAGAAGTTTACCATAGCCTAGCCTTTGCCCCTCCCATATGCTGTGTTGTGATGGAGTGTGTTGTGTTGTGTTGCAATGGCCTGATGGTTGTGTTGCATTGTGTTGCAGTATTACTTCATGGAGGAGGAGGAGTGTGAGGCGGCAGAGGACATTGAGGTTCCCAAGGCTCTGGGCGACGTGTTCGAGAGTGTCGCGGGCGCCATCTTCCTGGACTCTGGTGGCTCGCTGGACGCCGTGTGGTCGGTCTACTACACCATGATGTGCCGCGAGATCGAGCAGTTCAGCGGCGTGGTGCCCAAGTCGCCCATCCGAGAACTGTTAGAGATGGAGCCCGAAACAGCCAAGTTTGGTAAGCCGGAGCGCCTCGTGGACGGCAAGGTAAGGGTGTCGGTGGAGATCTTCGGCAAGGGTTCGTTCTCCGGGGTGGGCCGAAACTACCGCATCGCCAAGTCCACGGCGGCCAAGCGAGCCCTGCGCCACCTCAAGAAGCTGCAGATGATGGCCAACCAGGGCATGTAATCATAACAATAACAATGATTTTACTATCGCCCGGAGGCATACAGACTAAAAAAGCAACAACAACAAGACAAGGAGTTAACTTAAGTACTAGAGCAAAACAAAAAATACATGATATAGGCACATTAGGGGACATAGTATCAAAGTGCAGACAGTACATAGGGTGCATGCATGAGGCGGGGAACCTTCCTAATGATGTTCAAAAGCTGCTTAACTGGCAACCCGGTCTTTGATACTGTTTCCAGTGACTCCAAGCTTAGTGGATACCAACACTTTACTACCATTAGCTTTTTATATCTTTATAAGGAAACTGATGTGCGTGTATGTGTGTGTGTGTGTGTGTGTGTTTGTGTATTTACCTAGTTATGATATGCAGGAAAGGAGTTGTACATGTAGGGTCCCGTCTCCATATCTCATTGAGTCAATCTTAACATTTGAACTCTTGAATACTCTTTGTTTCTACTGTTTAAATGTCTCGGCTTTTCTACTCATCAATGCACCCATGAGGAACACTTCTTCGTGATATCCTCCAGGCATTGTGTTGGAAGTGTCATCCTAAACCCTGTCGTGGCTCCTACATCCCACACAAGACATCCTACACATCCTACACACATCCTACACACATCCTACATCCACATTCAAGCACATAGGTCTTCCCTGCCAATGCTTTCCTTGCCCATCATGGCGCTATACACTGCTATCCAGTCTCCTTTCTCTCCTTTCCTCCAATGAAGGCAATCCCAATGTCTTCAATCTGTCCTTATATGACGTATTTGCCAGACTGGAAACCAATCTGTGGCTGCTCTCTGAAGCTTGTCAATATTAATCTCCTTGTTATCCTTAGCTTGACTTAACTGACTTAGCTTAACCACTCCAAGGTCCTTCGCCTTACTTGCCTCAGTGATGATCTCATGGCCACTGTTATGACTCCATCTCATCCTGTGTACACTCCCACCCGTCTAATGGCTCACTATTTTTTGCATTAAATTCTATTCCCTTTTCTGACTCCCCAGTGTGTATACATGCATACATTGCGTATGTATGTATGTATGTAGAGTGTGTGTGTGTGTGTGTGTGTGTGTGTGTGTGTGTAGAGTTGCTTGGAAATGTGGCAGTGGTCATGATGTTGTTGTCTTCTTGTTTATATTTTTATTTTTGTTTTATGATAACTTGGAATATTTTAATTGGATTAGTCTTCAGTATTAGTTGTAGGTGACAGATTCTATTATGCTATTCAGTCAATGTATGAATATCCAAAGAGTACAAAAAGCATCACGTGCTGGTGAGGAAGGATTGCACAGGACGTGCAAACAGTGCCACTCAAGTGCAATTGTCATTCATTCACTTACCATTCATGTTATGCCTCGGTTTGGTTTTTGTTCTTTACATTTCACTGTTATTAAAAATGCAGACCATTGAGGCTGAGGCACAACCACGCACAGCCACGGCACAGTGCAGCAAACACAGCCACACACAGTCATGGCACAGTGCAGCAAAACACAGCCACCTGAACACAGCCACCCAGATTACCAGTCCATGGTAAAACCCTTGCCAGCCTCTGTGTGGCGGCATGAACCGCAGTGTCCCGGACCAGGTGTATGTCATGCCTCAGCACCAGAAAGGTTGTCTCGTGGAATGACTGAGGGATAAGGTCTTGGCCAGCTGCTGTTGTCCTGGCCACCCCTAACGCAGGATGGTGGAAAGGGCGGCGGTCTTGTATGGGTGGCTGATGGTGGCTGGCAGGCAGGTGTCATCCATGCAGGTAATGTGCACCGCGCCTGTTGTCAGTATGGCTTTGGGCTTCATCCGGAGGTTTGTCAGCTGTGTGGCCCCGTGTTGCAGCCTCATCTCTGGGCTTCACCGGGAGGTATATCGGTGGCCCCGTGTTGCAGCCTCGCCCCTGGGGCTCACCCGGAGGTTTATCGGTGGCCCCGTGTTGCAGCCTCGCCTCTCACACCCACTATCACGACTGTGCCGCCATTTTGCTGTGATGATCTACCTGACACTTAAGTTCAAATTTAAGTCTGAAGTTTAGTACTATTGACATACTGCTTGGTATTTTATGTGCAAAACTGTTTGTTGTTTAATTAAAAGGAATTTAATTTAGTATGCTTAGCTAACTGTAACTATTAAGTTATAACATACACAGCCTACATTTTAGGTTGTTTCATAGTAAGCAACAAAAACTGCCATGGTTAAGAGTATACATATATATGCCTGGAAGGATGAAGGTTTATCCCGGGAGACACGAGACGTCTAGCACCGCAGCTAACTCAAGGGTCCGAGCGCCACTCTCCCTGCTCCACCCCGCCACCCTCCTCATGTGTGCCACTCTGAAGGTCCACTCTGTCATGGATCTATAGTCTATTATTTTTATTATGGTCAAAATGCAGTAAGGAAGCCACGCCCCCTGCCTGCCCTTCTATGCTACGGGGCAGCTGATTGGTGCATTCCTCGTATCATCACTACCAATCACAATATCTTCACTACTTAACAGCGCGTGACCACTGGACAGCAATCTTCACTACAAAGGGTGACAAAATCAAAACACCCTTTGTAGTGAAGATAGCTCTGTCCAGTGGTCACGCCGCTGTTAAGTAGTGAAGATATTGTGATTGGTAGTGATGATACAAGGAATGCACCAATCAGCTGCCCCGTAGACTAGAAGGGGAGGCAGGGGGCGTGTCTTCCTTACTGCATATTGACCATAATAAATACAATAGACTATAGTTGTCATCTACCTCTGCCTGAGTTCTGTCTGATCTTCCTCATAGAATGTTTGTTAATCTATTTTATTTGTGTTTGGTGTCAAGGCGGCAATGGCGGTGGTGCAGCAAGCAGGGAGGTGGTGGTCAGGGTTGTTTTAAGGACTACTAATTTGTGGCGCCGCGTGTCGACCAGAGTGTAGTCTTACCTGAGTAGCCATTAAGTATTCGTAGTTTTCTTCACTGTCACTGTTTTGTTATTGGATTAGGGAAGTTAAGCATGTATAGTCTATTTTTTTAACAAGGCAAAAATGATGTGCTATCTTAAGGTCTCATGCTTAAAATGATGCCTGTGTTTACCTGCTACTATGGTTAACTATGATAAAATACAGCTGACATTTAGAAGAAGCGTAGTAGTTCTCCTGGCATCAAATATCAGTCGGTAAGCTGCAAGGGGTCAGGATTTTTTGCCTCGTTAAAAGAAATAGACTATAGTATGTTAACCTTGGATTAGTGAGCTTGTGCAGGGCCAACTCTCATCTTGGGTACAGTGTCAAGGGTTTTCATACACTCCTCATCCTTATTATGATACAGATTTATGCATTTATAACCATTTTTTCACTTGTAACTGTCAGGCATCTCAGAAAACAACCAGAACGCAGGAATCCAAGGATTTCTGTGACAAGTACACTAAGGAATAGTTTGCTCAGCAGCCCTGTTTGTTATCTCTCCATTTATAATCTTATAAACTTAATTTCCTTATAGCTATAGGCTACCTCAAAATAATCTTATGACGACTGAAATGCATTACAAAAGAAAACAGTAAACTCTCAATTATCAGGACGTATTTGCCGCTACAAAAACATCTGTTACGAAAAATGCTAATAGTAATATCCCAGTTAATAGTGCGGCCAGAATATCCTCGTGCATTTATTCACTGCACGATGTATGATAGGGCGAAGGAAGCCTTATGGAGGAATGTTGAGTAGGTGATCCTGTGTATGCAAACAATCAAGGTTGTGCAAAGGCAGCCAACATAAAGGCAGCCAACATAAAGACTGTGTCACTTGGTGCTCCTCAGTGCCTTCGGGAGAGTGATGTCTTCACCTTGGCATTACGTACTTATATATGCAAGGCTTTACCACATGGAGATGGTACCACAAGGTTTTACCACAAGGCAGCACGTGAAGTGTTCATCGCCTCAGCAGCTCAGTACTGTTTGCTGCTAGACACAGAGCTGGCAGGATAGAATAACGTGGTTGACGGTGAAAGAATTTTAAATTCTGATGTGAAAAGTACATGCGTTGATTTCATTTGAGTTCGTCCGTTTGAGATTCTGTGAGAGAGCAGCGTGCAAGTGTTATTGCCGAGTGATGAAGAGTTTGGCGCCGAGTGCATTGACTTTAATGGTTTTATTGGAGGTGAGAGTTTTGGCCGTGTTGAGGGACAGTTGTTGTTGAGGGACAGTGACAGGACATTTGAGGGACAGTGTGTGTTGCAACGCTCCCCATCCTTGACGTGCAGACATCAGCAGGTCACCTGACATTTGACTGTCATGTTTGTGTGATGGTGACTGTACCCTTGTTTGTCTGGCACCTTAACTACATCTCAGGAGTACAAAGTCATTTGCAATAATGAAAATCTGCGAAAGTTCATTGCATTGTTTTCTTCATCGTCTGTGAGTGTTTGGCAAGTCATTGTGTGATGCTCGATAGACTGACCATTGGGAGTTTACTGTTCATCTCTGGTAATGTTTCTGAAAAGACAAAACTTATGACTCGGTTTGATATAAAAGTGCAATTTTATCAAAACACTTTGAAAAACCCGTTTTTCATTTCAAGAAAACGAGCGAGCATTTTACGCCCGTTATGTTTTGTGTAAGAGTAATGACGTAAACTTATTTGTGAGACTTTTGGTAAGGGAACCCATGCTCTAAATCTTGTGTGCATTTTTGTGCCAACCACAAATCACTTCGTTTATTTAAAAATGAAATGCAAAGGAAATATCAAAAGCCGTGTGTGTTGTCCGGGCCGTCGGTAAATTGTGTGTTTTGTTGTGCAGTTTGTGTTGCATGATTATTTTGTCCAGCGGATCGGCCAAGTTTTCTGGATGACTGTGAACACTGTCGTAAACTTGGATCTTTGGATATGAATTCTCCTAGTCAAAATACGATCCAAGTAGTGTTGTGAACATGGGCTTAGGTAGGGACAAGTTAGGTAGGCCATTTTAGCAGTGCCATTGCAGGATGTTTGAGCTAGGTGTGGGTGCCTCCCGGCCTACTGCACGGGAGGCATTGGCAGCTAGCAGCCTCTCATGTGATCATTCCCTGCACTGGTGCTCATCCATTTAATTATAAGTAACTTTTGTAAGTTTGTGAGGATAATTAGCTTTGCTTAGCAACTAGACGTGATGGAGGATGCCACACTGGGGGAGGCACCCTCTCTCTTGGTGCTGGGGCGTCCTGGCATGGGCTCTCCAGGTGAATGCCCCGAGAGCCGTTGTAGTGTGTGTGTGGTAGCCGGGAGCACCACTGGGAAGGAGCTGAAGCCTGGCATCCATGCTACCAGGGGGAGAAGAGCCTTTCCGGCATCACCTCTGTGGTACGGAGACCTGGCTTCAAGGCTCGGCTTCAGTTTTTAGCTGCAGTGTTGTCAGCATTAGGGGTCATGTGTGTTAGTGTTAAGTGATCTCAGTGTGCTGATGTGTTTTTCATATTTGTAGACTAAGGCTTCAACTTTATAAGAAAAACAGCCATGTTATTCATAGCTAGTAACCTCACTCCCCACAAGTGGCACCGCTTGTTAGCAGCTCACGGTGGCTCAAACAGCCACTTATTCACCCATGGATTGGTAACCCCTTCTGCAAATTAAGAAAACTTTTGTGCATAATTCAAAATCCATAGTTGACATTTTTTACTCATGGTTACTTGATCATGCATGAATGTGATGCTACGTGGAGGAAGCTTCAATTTAAATGGTGATTAGAAAATAATTAAGTACAGTAATATCAAGACAGATTTCAATCATAATTCTAGTGCCGTGCTGTTCATTGCAATTTTATGGTATGTATTTTGGTCATTTACACAAATTTGTAAGATTAAATTGTTATCTAAAGATCTTATCGAATGTCTTTGATTGATATTACAACACAAAATTTCCCAACTGCAACCTCTGTAATGTTAAATTCTTACGTGACTGCTGACAGTTTCTAAGATCTGTCCACTTATGTGACGCCAACCAACTATGATCAGATATTTTCATAAGTAAAACTCATGACATCCATCTACACTCTGCATTAAATGGTGTAGAATGCAATGCCATTTTGCAACATTAAGTGAAGAAATGAATGAATAAATTGTCTGCCTTCACTTTCATGGACTAAAGGAGGCAAGGACACTATAGACACACATAACAGTTCCATGAATGTATACTTCTTGTGCAAGGGATTAGATGTCACATATGAACATAAGAAAACAAGGAAGCTACAAGAGGCCGCGAGACTTACACGAGGTACTTTCTGTAAAACCATGCAACTATTATGTTAAGACATCGAGACATTTTATAATATTCACTTATCAGCCGTGTGCTCTTAGTAACTGACAGCAATCACTGGAGGATGATGGGAAGTTAAAGTGTACATCATCTTTGCACGGAAAAAAACCTTATGATGATAAGCCAATGAGAATTACAAGTATAGTCCATTTTATTTAATATGGTTGGGATGCCGAGTGGTCACTTGGTGTTGTGTAGTGGTGATGATAGGAGTAATCTGTACACATGTCGACCATTGAGTGCACCAATCAGCTGCCTCGTAGAAAACGGGGGGAAGGCAGGGGGCATGACCTCCTTAGTGCATTTTGACCCTATTAAATAAAATAACTATAGTTTGTATGTCCTCATGCATGTTGAAGATCCGTGGACTGGGAAATAGTGTTACTGTAGGATTGCCTAGAAGTACTTCCAAAGTGTGACACGCAGGACACCGCTTGACCAAAACTTTTGTATGTGGATTGAATCTGTCTTGTCTTGTGAGGAATTGTTATTTTCCTAAATTGCTCAACCTGACTTGTCGCCATAATAGTTATTCAAGTCACGCCTGCAAGGGACTTATGCACCAAGTTTTGTTTAGTTTTATTTATATCACAGCAAATGTAAGTTTTAATAATCCCGGCACAAAATAAAACCTGACATAACATGTTCATATTTTTACTACAATAAGCTTTCTAACTTCAACTCCCATGCAATCAGATTATATCATGAAATATATTACTCTTTAAAGCAACATATAACTATAATTTTTCATTTCATATAAATGTCATAAAATGTTGTGCATATAGGTTCAGTAAAATGCAAGTTGTGTCATGTAGTGATGTACCTGAACAGCTCGTGGGTGTCATGCCGCCCACACGTTTACAAGGCCTCATGTAAGAAGAAAATAATACCCAAAGCCTTTTCCTAAACACTTGGGGTGGCGGTTAACACACGGCAGGTTCATGTAAAGCAATGGAAAAGTGTGAGGCTACAACCACCTTACATAGAGGAGGAAGAGGCTATAGTGGGGGAGTATTGGTTTGGAGAGGGGAATGTGGAAGAAGCAAAAAGAACAATCAACAGTTTTTGGATGACCAGAGGAAAGAAAGAGAAAGAAACTAGAAAGACAGACTAAGAGAAGACAACTAACTAAAGACCCAGACAGCAAGAAGAAACACGTCAGGGAGTGCCGATAAAAAAGGCCAGACTCCCGACCCACAACTGTACTGAACTGAACTGTGGAAACATTTTGTTCATCCCAAACATTTTCTTTCCTCACACACAAAGGGATCTTTTCCCAGACACAGGGCCGACACAAAATACCGGGCAGACTGTTCACACAAAATACACATCCTAAAAACACTATTACAAATACGTTCACAAAAATATTACAATTGTACTCAAGATTTTACGAGAAATGATACATGATAAATATTTTCTGCCTCCCTTGATGGAGTAGCTAGAAACAGGACTAGAACATAAGAAAATAAGGAAGCTACAAGAGGCCGCGAACCTACACGTGGTAGTTCCTGTTAGATTAATGACTAGATTACATTGCACCTCAAGGGCCTGAAAGACATCGCTGCCATAATTATGTCTTGTATAACAGACGTAATTACCCGAGGAATATAAAGTATGTGCGCTTGAAGCTTAACCCCTTGAGGCCCAGAACGTAATTTCCATTGTAATTTGGGTACCATCAGATGATTTTTAGTGAATATAAGCAATGGTTTATAGATATGACCTGTTTAGTATCCTTGTCCACTAGTTAATTTGGTATATTCAGTTACTTTTCGTAGTTTTATGGCTAATAACAGACAATTATTTATAGCGAAGGAAAGATCTGGGCGTGAAGGGGTTACGTAATACAAGGCATTTGAGTCACACAAATTTCCGATACAACTTGCTCTTACTTCCTCGAAACAAATTGTTCTATAAATTCCAGTTGGTCGGCTTCCGTGCGGCGCAGTGACTCGTACTGCACTCGCAGGCGCTCCAGCTCCAGCTTCTTCTCTCCTATCAGGGCCTAGTGGAGAAGGCAGTAGTGGTGTCAATGTATGATAATAGAATAAGAAAATAAGGAAGCTACACTAAGGCCGTGAGACCTACACATGATAGTTCCTGTTACTTAATGCTACCTACATCCACCTTTCATCCCCAATCCCCATCCATGAAATTGTCCAGCAAGGAGTTGTGAAGATTGATTGATTGATTTAATGCTAAAAAGGGGGAAATGTGCCAGCCATCAGAGGTCATATGGCACTGTGGCAAAGCATAACAAAGGGAGGAGTTAGAGAGACAGAGTGAAACTGAGGATGGTGAAAGGAACGGGATGTTACAGCAGGATGGTTAAATCAAATGGAGGATGAGTAATTGTTGGAGGAAGGAGATTGTAAATGCCTATTGAAGAAAACAGTAGTGCTATCAATGTATGATAATAATAGAATATATACTAGACTCCTCAGGTTGCTATCAGTGCTTAGGGGAAAAATGTTATTATACTGGATTCTCAATGAAGTAGAGAGATAATATTTTTGGGATGTTTAAATTTTGTCAGATTTTTTGTATTGCATCTAAACTTGACTTTGTACTGAGCAAGAACCCCCTCCTTGCTACCCACCATGAGCTGCTGTTCCTTGGCCTCGCGCTGCTTGCTCATGCTCTTGATCAAGTTCCTCGCCCCGATGGCTCGCATCTTCTCGGACTCGACGGTTTCACTCAGGGTGTCGGCGACTTGGATGAAATGGTCGGCGCGTTCATGAAATTCCCGAATCTCTGAAAGGAAGAGAGAAAAGATAAATAAGGATAGTTTATTTTGTGTTAACCAGTGTATATATATCAAGTGTTAACCCCTTCACGCCCAGATCTTTCCTTTGCTATAAAAAAAATAGTCTGTTGTCAACCATAAAATTAAGAAAAGTAACTTAATATACCAAATTAATTAGTGGACAAGGATACTAAACAGGTCATAGCTATAAAATATTGCTTAGATTGACTTCAAAATTGTCTAATGGTACCCAAATTACAATGGAAATTACGTTCTGGGTCTCAAATGGTTAAGCTAGTCAGTTATCAGAAGTGGAATATAGAAGCTTTACAATCATTACCGGCCTAAGCAGACTGTCTCACTAGATTGCAATTTAGCCAAGTAGTTACTTCCTACAAGAAGGGCTTTAATGCTAACACAAACATTCATAATACATAATCTGTCATATATACTCTGGTTTTTTTAATGAGGCAAAAAATCCTGACTCCTTGCTGCTTACCCACTGATATTTGATGCCAGGAGAAGGGAATATTACGCTTCTTCTAAATTCAGCTGTATTTTATCATAGTTAACCATATTATCAGGTAAACATAGGCCTAACTTTAAGCATGAGACCTTAAGATAGAATGGAATATTTGCCTCATTAAAAAACAGGCTATAGTTTTATACTGAAACACAAAACTGACCACATCATGAGTGAATACAAAGGGAGTGAATTGAATTGAATTGAATTAATGCTAAAAAGGGAAAATGTGCCAGACAAATACAATGGGAAGTCAGGAAGCTCTTACTGTCCACAAATTCTTTACACTCGTCCTTGAGCTCGGTGGTCTGCTGTGCCACCTCGGGCTCCAACACGCGCACCTTGTTCAGCTCATCGATGTAAAGCCCCGCCGCGGCCAGGACTCGTCAGCCATCACGCCCAATGCCTTGAGGACAGCACTCTTGACTGGCTTGGATCACGCCTTCACTCCCCACCGCACACTTCTCGTTCGCTGCGCTGGGGAGGCAAACACACAGCATTAATAACTGTTAAAACACTACTATTACACATCCATATTCTGGTTATCTCAGACATTCATTATATTCGATCCATCTCATTGCATTCTCATCTCATTCTCATTACAGTCTATTTCTTTAAACAAGGCAAAAATTCCATGTATATAGTCTCCTGGTTAAAATGATGCCTATGTTTACCTGATACTATGGTTATGGTTACCTGTTACTATACTATGATACTATGATGAAATACAACTGAAATTAAGAAGAAGCGTAGTATTCCCTTCTCCTGGCATCAAATATCAGTCAGTAAGCAGCAAGGGGGCAGGATTTTTTGCCTTGTTAAAAGAAATAGACTATAGTTACATCTCAAAACATTCTCATTAGTTACATCTCATTAAATTCTCATCTCATTCTCATTACATTCACATCTCATTCTCATTACTCATTACATTCAACACCCGTATTCTGGTTCACAAATAGGGTGGTGAATGATTGGCATGGACTCAGTAGACAGGTGGTTAGTGTGGAGTCATTAGGGAGCTTTAAAAGGAGGCTGGACAATTTCATGGATGGGGATGAAAGGTGGGTGTAGGTAGTGTTAAGTAACAGGAACTACCACGTGTAGGTCTCCCAGCCTCTTGTAGCTTCCTTATTTTCTTATGCTCTTACACATCAATACAGTGGGACAAACTGCTGGGACTGTACACCTCTCCTCTCTCTCTCTCTCTCTCTCCGCTCAACCTCTCGTAAACTCAGAAGACAAGAAATGGGCAATTAAGATGTATGATATATGATTAAGGTAATAAGATTCAGAAAGTGGAGGAAAATTGTAGGAAAAACTGATTCTCTTCCTTGAACTATCAACGAATAACTCCTCCATTTCTCTCATTCCCTTACAGCCTGGCTTACCAATGGACTAGCAGACTGTCGAATGGGCTGGCGACATTAGGACAGGTGGCGACGAAAGTGTTATCTACGGTACATTTCTCTCATTCCCTTACCATGGACTAGAAGACTGTCCTTGGTGAATGCCCTGACGGTGTTAAAGGCCAGTGATGTCTGTCCTGTCTGCCTAGTCTGCCTATCTGTCTGTCTGTCTGCTTGTCTGTGTTTGCCTATCTGTCTGTCTATCTGTCTGCCTATCTGTCTGTCTGCTTGTCTGTCTGTCTGCCTATCTGTCTGTCTGTCAATCCCTCCGTATATGACAGACAGCCTCGGACTTGCCTTCCTGTCGCCTGTCAAGCAATGGAATGTAAACAAACAGTCAAGTAAGAATCTATAGTTTATAGTTTATAATTAATAGGCTTATCTTACCAACATTCCGAGATACAGGGCCAATTATAATCAAAATACCACGATATACTGTATGTACAATATATTTATTAGATAGCTTTTGCTTTTTTTTTGGTAGAAATATGGAGTTATGAATGAGGAGAGAGAGAGAGAGAGAGAGAGAGAGAGAGAGAGAGAATTGAATTGCATGGTTTATTGTTGGATGTACAACAAGGGTAGGAGGTCGGTGCCTGCTGGTCCGGCAGTGTAGATATATAAAAATGAGTTACAAGTTATGGGTATCAGGTCTTCCACTGAGGAGTACACTTATATCCATGCATACAGTCAATGACACACACACACACCATCACCACCTTGGGGCAAATTTAGGGTACTCTCGTAGGATGTCAGCGAGTGTAGGCATGGTGATTGAAAAACCAGCATGCTATAGGCGGCTCATATAGGATATAGAAAAGGGAGAAAAAGGCCAAAAAAAAGGAAGAGAAAGAGGGAGAAAAAGGCCCCATAGGATATATACAAGGGGTACTATATTAGGGGTACTCCGTAGTGTAGGGTAGCACGCTCGGTTCACAACAGAGAAGTCCCGGGCTCGATCCCCGGGCGGAGCGGAAACAGTTGGGCTGTTTCCTTAAAACCCAAGCCCCTGTCCACCCAGCAGTGAATGGGTACCGGGTGTTAGCCGGGGGTTTGTAACCCGCCTCCCGGGGTGCTGGCTTCGGCCAACACTATAAGCACTAGCAGACAGCACTCTCTAGGGGTAGTCTGAGAGAGAGCTGTCTGGTTACAGTGGAGATCCATCTCAGCTGCATCAATAATTGACGAAATTCTTCAAACATCAACAAACATCAAACATCAAGGGAGAAAAAGGCCCCATAGGATATATAAGAGGGATAAAAAGGCCACAAGAAGAGTAAGAGGAGGAGGGAGGTGCAGAAAAGGCCCCCTAGGATATATACAGGGGAGAAAAAGGCCCCATAGGATATATAAAAGGGATAAAAAGGCCACAAGAAGAGGAAGAGGAGGAGGGAGGTGCAGAAAAAGGCCCCATAGGATATATGCAAGGGAGAAAAGGCCCCATAGGATTATTCAAGGGAGAAAAAGGTCCCATAGGATATATAAAAGGCCACAAGAAGAGGAAGAGGAGGAGGGAGGTGGAGGAGGAGGACAAGATGGTCGCCAAGTACAGGGCAGAGCGCGTCACCTCCCACCTATCAGACTCAAACCAATATTTTCGGGTGAGTTACTCCTGTATTCACCCTTCCACACGACTCGCAGGATAGTACAGTAGTTCTAGTAGTACATGAGGCTAGTAAACCATCTTGAAACACTCGGGAATATGTAGAAATTGTTAAAAAGCGGCGATTGAAAAAATGGCAGTAGGAAAATGGGGCTATCTGGCATCGAGTTGGTCTATTATTTTATCGTTTTTTTAGTAGTTTCGGTATTCGTGGGGCGATGTGGGTTTGTGTGAAGGTGTAGTGGGCTGTTATCTCTCTTATGGGTAAGGGTAGTATGGGTTATGGGTTCAGGATAACAGAAAAATAGCAAAAAAGCGGCGATTCGATTGAGTAAAATGGCAGTAGCGATTGTGCCTGTGGCGTTTAGACAACCAAGTTTTTTTTTTATTTCCATGTTTATTGGCGTTTCTGTTTAGGCGAGGCAAGTGTGCGTTAGTGTGAGGTTAGGGTGTGTGTGTGTGCGTGGTGTGTGTGTGTGTGGGGTGTGAGGGGGCTAGGGTGTGTGTATGAGGTGAAAAATGGTTGTTCCTCGTAAAACAGGGATGGGTGGGTGGGGAGGAGCCTTCTACTTTCCTATCCTTTCTCTCTTATTACCTAGTGTAGTGTATAGTTAAATCAAAACAGCCATGTCAGGATCTAAGAAGGACCTGTTGCTGTTTGCGGTTCCTGGGGCGTCCTTTGTAATCCTTTGTAATCTCGACATCGATCACTGTAATGGTGGACGCGAAGTGGCGAACCCTCTGTTTTAACACCACGTCGCCTGCCTCAACCACTCCGCCAAGCCTAAATAACTACCTATAGACTACTGTACAGGTGTGTGTGGGTTCATTACGCCCGTGGTTAGCTGTAGTGTGAGTATTGCGTGTGTTAATAAGAGGTGTGAGAGGAGACAAAGCCGAGGGAGTGAGGGAGTGAGTCAGCCTGCAATTATTTCACCACCGAGTGTCTCCTTCCCTTCCTGCTGTCACGTCTTATGGGCTTAGTAGTAGTAGTTGTAGTAGTGGTAGTAGTAGTAGTAATTGTTGTTGTAGTAGTAGTAGTAGTAGAGTGTGTGAGTCAGCCCGTGCCCGTGAGTATTTCAACCTTCACTCCCTTCCCTTCCCTGCCCGCTGTCATGTTATTAGTGTGGCCCTTTGGAGTCAGTTGTAGTAGTAGTGGTAGTAGTAGTTGTTGTTGTAGTAGTGGTGGTAGTGGTAGTAGTGGTAGTAGTAGAGTGAGTCAGCCTGCAATTATTTCACCTCACTCCTTCCCTTCCCTTCCCGCTGTCATGTTATTAGTGTGGCCCTTGGGAGGCTGTTGTAGTAGTAGTGGTAGTGGTAGTTATTTAATATGGTGCCCTTTGGAGTCAGTTGTAGTAGTTGTTGTAGTGATAGTAGTAGTGCCCCACCTGCCCTTTTTGGTAATTATGGAGGAGAGTTTCACGTTCGTTTTCAGGGACACCAACTACTTTTTCTTGTCCTACAATAGGTGCTTGTTCTACCCATTTTTCTGTTAGGTGTGGTGTGTGTGGTAAAGCGAGAGAGGCTAAGAGTGAGGTGTTAGCCCCCCAGTGTGTGTGTGTGTGTGCAGGTGTATACAAAGAGACAGACACCGTAGTGACAGTTGTGGTGTGTGTGGTAAAGCGAGAGAGGCTAAGAGTGAGGTGTTAGCCCCCCAGTGTGTGTGTGTGTGTGTGCAGGTGTATACAAAGAGACAGACACCGTAGTGACAGTTGTGGTGTGTGTGGTAAAGCGAGAGAGGCTAAGAGTGAGGTGTTAGCCCCCCAGTGTGTGTGTGTGTGTGTGCAGGTGTATACAAAGAGACAGACACCGTAGTGACAGTTGTGGTGTGTGTGGTAAAGCGAGAGAGGCTAACAGTGAGGTGTTAGCCCCCCAGTGTGTGTGTGTGTGCAGGTGTATACAAAGAGACAGACACCGTAGTGACAGGTGTGGTGTGTGTGGTAAAGCGAGAGAGGCTAACAGTGAGGTGTTAGCCCCCCAGTGTGTGTGTCTGACCTAAAGAGCGAACGCGCAGTTCTCGTCCACTATAACGGCGTCAGCCCCGTACCGCCACGGGTACGGCGCGGGCCACAGTGGTCCATAGAAGCTAATCTCTGGCACGCGGGACTCGAACCTAGGATCAGCGCATCAAGGTATACCCTGGGTACGTCTCTGTAGTATTCAGCGGGAGACACTTGGCGAAAACACGTCAAAATATACCATTTACCGGATCAAAATAAGGTCAGTCCTTTATTTCGGGGAGAATATTACGGTGAAAGGCTAATATGGCGGCAATGTATTATCGTCCACCCTATATTTATCAATAACAATACTCTTATTGTCACTAATATGCCATAAATAAGGTATTTAAGGGTAAATCTCGCCTTATTTCCCATTAAATAAGGCCGCCCAGTTGGAACATAGTTCCTGAACGCTGATTGGCTGAGGAATGTAGCCAGGCCTCTGATTGGCTGTCAATGTAGCGAGGCCTCTGATTGGCCCTTGGGCTCCCGCCATGTTACGAGGTGCCAAGTACGCATTTGAAAACGAATAGTCACTTTTTTATTCGTGCACCGATATAGGAACCCCCATAGGATATGAAAACCCCAGTTCTATGTATGACTTTCCATACAAAGGCTCTGAGTTTAAGGCCTTCGTAAAAGAAATATGACTCAATCAGTTAGTAACACCGTAGCTATTACTGATATTTTGTTGATAATACTTTTTTTACACTAAATATAGGTTTTTTTTTGTGGGTTTTAATATATTTCGATATTTCCGCATCGCTTTATGTAGTAATCACGCGCCTGGTGGCTGTATTTTGTTTATTTATTTTAATGGGTTTTTGTTTACACTTTACCGTCTATCTTATTCTTCCTTGTAAATGAGCGGTGAGGTTATTTGTGTGTGATTAGCTGTGCCTACAGGCGCAGTGTGTTTGTGTGTGTTTATGGGACGTGTTTTTCACGTGTTTACTGAAGGAATACACATGACTCAGTGGTTTAAAGGGTCAAATTATCGAAAAAAGAAAAGATGTTTAGCTCCGGGTTTTTCAACACTGAACGAGGATCTGTTCTGTTTATAAGATACCACATCATATAGTATTTACCCATATTTTATCACGAATTATAGAACCTTCGGAAAAAAAGTCGATCTGTGTTGGGGGAAATTTCGAGTTTTTTTCGGGCATATTTTGATACCCAATTTTCATTAATTCTTCGTTATTTCATTGTTTTTTTTTAGGCTTATTGATTCCTATTTATCATTATTTTACTTAATGCGTGTTGCTTTATTCATTACTTGATGTATTTGATTATAAAAGGGAAAGGTTGTAGCCTCGAGTTAGATGTAAAGATAAAGGGAGGGGCTCTGATTGATGACGTCACAGCTCCGGCTCTTGATGACGTCCACTGCGGCCATATTGGCTAGTTATCCTTATTCTTAAATTTTACCTAAATTTACGGCTTCCCGTGCAATTTTCCCAAGGCTATTTAAGGGGTAAAAAAGGGGTGTGGGGCTGTATTGCATGATATTACCCATTGACAAAGACATATATCACGATAAAAAGGTAAAAACTGGGTATTTCTGGCTTCACTTATCTTATTTCTCTTGTTTTCTTCTGCTTCTTACCTCAATTTACGGGTTTTCCCTTGCAATATTCAAGGGTCTTTTAAAGGGGGAAGAAAGGGTGTGGGGCTGTATTGCATGATATTACCCATTGACAAAGACAATATGCACGTAAATAGGTAAAAATGGGTATTTCTGGGTTCACTTATCTTATTTTCTTTTTTTTGCTTCTTACCTCAATTTACGGGGTTCCCCTTGCAATATTCAAGGCTTTTAACGGGTAAGAAAGTGTGTGGCGCTGTATTGCTGATATAACACCAAGCAGAGGCAATATATGCACGCTAAATGGGTAAAAATGGGGTATTTCTGGCTTCACTTATCTTTTTTTCTTCTGCTTTACCTCAATTATGGTTTTCCCATGCAATATTCAAGGCTATGTAAGGGTAGTAGGGTGTGGGACTGTATTGCATGATATAAACACAAGCAAGGCAATATATCACGCTAATGGGTAAAATGGGTAAATTTGCTTCACTTATCTTATTTTCTCTGCTTTTTAATCAATTTATGGGTTCCCATGCAAATTTAAGGCTATGTAAGTAAGTGGGTGTGGGGCTGTATTGCATGATATACACCCAAGCAAAGGAAATATATGCACGCTAAGGTAAAAATGGGGTATTTCCGTCAAACTTTCCTATTATAAAAAAAGCCTTTTATTTATATCTATAGTTCTGATGTGTTTGTGTCCCCACTAATGCTTCTTGGTCTAAAACACCCCTTTTTTTTTATAAGGGGGGGAGGGGTAGTGCAAAAAACTAGGGGGGAAGGGGGGCTAAGAGAGTATGGAAGTATTATTAATATTGTACCATATAAACTATGGTAGCATGAAGTAGTAGACTACGTACCGTAGATAACACTTTAGTCGCCACCTGCCCTAATGTCGCCAGACGCCATATATTACAAATTATAGCATCACTACTGATTTTCATGTGCCACTGAAGATGATACACAGGAGTTTATATCATGACTGTATAATCTACCCTGTTCCAGCGTTGTTTTATGCCTTGTATCTGCAAGTATATATGGTTTCAAATTTCGCAACTCGTTTTCTTTGGGCGACGACGACGGCGGGAGGACACTCAGAACATAAACACTAAATGGCGACCTTAGTGTAGCCCGTTATCAACATAGCCACTCGGTTTTATCTTTGTAATTTGTTCGGTATTATTTTACACTAGGACCGAAATTCCCTACACAATTGGGCGTGTGGTTTCTGTTTATCCAGCGACACCCTCAGGGGGAGTCTCGCAGCCAGCTGGTCGTCCCGCCCTCGCCACTACGGGGGGGGAGAAGGGAGGGTGAGAACATAACACAAGAAACATAGGAAAATAAGGAAGCTACAAGAGGCCGTGAGACCTACACGTGATAGTTCCTGTTAGTTAACACTACCCACATCTACCTTTCATCCCCATCCATAAATTTATCCAAGACTCCAGAATTTTACCGTATTATCGTCCCATCTATATTTACTATTTACGGTGATACACAGGCGACAGGTGTGTAGCGAGGCCGTACAGGATGTAGTGACGAATACACGACCTTTCGAGCGGAGGACGATTCGAGCGAACGACATTACGAACGGAGGACCATTCGGAGGACCCAATTGTGTGTGTGTGTGTGTGTGTTGCGTATGCGTGCAGGTGTGTGTGTTGCGTGTGTGTGTGCATGCAGAGGAAGCTACACGAGGCTGTGAGACCTAGGGAAGGGGTGGAAGGGGATAACACCTGGGGAACCTGACCTGACCACACGTCTCTCTACCTGGAATGTCCTGACGGCAGTATTTATAGAAACAGGACGCCTAGCTGTTACGCCTTTGTGTGTGTGTGTGTGTGTTTGTGTGAACGTTGATTAAAATATAAAGTGAGTGCATTATAACATAAAACGCAGAGGCAGTTGCAGCATCCTCCTCACTCACAGACATTCTGAGAACAACAGTTACTGAAGTCTGGACAGGAAACAGTTGGGAAACATAGTTTCCAAACAAAGTTTCCATCAATACTACGGCAGTGAGAAGCAGGACAAGGTTTGTGGGGCGGGGATCCCCACACACATGTCAACAATAATTAATTTCCGACAAAAACGAGTGTCAGATTCCTTCAATACACATCCAAACTATTCAGGAAAACTTAAGTTCGAAATCGTTGAAAACCCACTACCGAAATTTTACTGAAAATGTATTCGCTCGAATGGTCCTCCGCTCGAAAAATTATTCGCTCGAATGGTCCAGACACCGTTGCAATGGGCACAAATACAGTGTTGTGTCGTACAAATACACACCTTGGATATACATGCAATTATTTTTTTTTATATTATGCAGTTTGTTTATTTAATGTGTCGCTCTTTGGAATCCGTTGCCTTAGCCGCCACCGAGGACATGAGTGGCTATACGTACATGGGTGAAATAGGCACAAATTAAGTGATGCTTCGTACAAATACTCCCCCAGATATACAAAGTTATTATCCTACGTGTGATCAAAGCTTGAATCACACACATAAACATTGCATCATCTTGACTGTACTTAAATATTAGAATTGGTTTTTGCTGCGTTCGAGCTCTGCTATTTTACTTGTTTTATTATAATTGCAATGTTGTGGTCAATATATTTACTTCCTTCCTTCCACAAAAAACTGGTTCACAAATAGGGTGGTGAATGATTGGCATGGACTCAGTAGACAGGTAGTTAGTGCAGAGTCATTAGGGAGCTTTAAAAGGAGGCTGGATAATTTCATGGATGGGGATGAAAGGTGGATGTAGGTAGTGTTAGGTAACAGGAACTACCACGTGTAGGTCTCACGGCCTCTTGTAGCTTCCTTGTTTTCTTTTTCTTGGTGCTTTTTTGCCTGTATGCCTCCGGGTGATATTAAAATTATTATTATCATTATTATTATTATAGAGGTATACGTATAGCTATTATCAATTATTTGCTTCAGTACTTAGGTTCATTCCCTCGTCTATATATTATGTTGTTGTTTTTCTTGTATGCCTTCGGGTGAGAATTAAATTATTATTATTATTATTATTATTATTATGTTCTTATGATGTATTGTGGTGTGTTTCAGGTGTGTGGCGAGCAGGTGTGGTGTGGTGGTGGCCGGGGTGGAGGCCGTGACCCTGGAGTCAACACGCACAGTGGTGGTGGCGCCACCCTCACCCACCTCACAGATGTCTGGCGATCACAAGAAGGTGAGCAAAACAAAGTGTATAAGTGAGCAGTGTAAAGTGAAGAAGAAGTGTATAGTGATAATGAGCAGGTAAATGAAAGAAACAAGTGTATAAGTGAGATAAGTGAGCAGTGTAAAAGTGAAAGAAAGAAAGTGTATAAGTGAGGTAAGTGAGCAGTGTAAAAGTGAAAGAAAGAAAGTGTATAAGTGAGATAAGTGAGCAGTGTAAAAGTGAAAGAAAGAAAGTGTATAAGTGAGATAAGTGAGCAGTGTAAAAGTGAAAGAAAGAAAGTGTATAAGTGAGCAGAGGAGGGAGCCTTAACCCCTTCATGCCCACATCTTGCCTTTGCTATAAAAAATTGTCTTGTCGAGCCATAAAATCACGAAAAGTAAGACCTGAGACATGACACACGTCCTCCAGGCTACCAATACCACCTTTCCCACATTTAAATAGCATGTTAAAGACAGATTTTTGTGATATAGGTTTTAATGAATTGACTAAGTATTATTAAAGGAATATATTTACTAATACTCAGGCGTGTGTTGTGTTTCAGGTGATCAAGGGGAGTCCGTCTCAGTATGTGAAGCTGAACGTGGGCGGCTCGCTGCACTACACCACCATCGGCACACTCACCAAGCACGACAACATGCTGCGTGCCATGTTCTCCGGCCGCATGGAGGTCCTCACCGACTCGGAGGGTGAGTGGAATGGCTTTTTATATTTTTTATAAGGGGCCCTATGCAACCGCGTAGTGATAGCATATGGTGCAGGCCCTGGCTGCCCCAATACAGTCTGTTTGTGTGGGACGATAGAAGTACAAGAGGTCATGAGAAGAAATTGAAAAGGACTACATGCAAGAGGGACATAAAAAAAATACAGCTTCCCGTATGGAAGCATAGAAGCCTGGAACAACCTAGATGCAAAAGTGATTAATGCAAGAAATATTCAGGACTTCAAAGGCAAGCTGGATAATAGTAGATTTGGAGACGGGACAGTACGAGCATAGCTATTTTCTTGTATGTTACAACTAGGTAAATACACACACACACACACACTGAAAAGGGAGATGCCTGAACAACATAAAGAAGTACAGCTTCCCTCATAGAAATTAGAAGTTTGGAATGACTAAATGAGGTGATATTGGCAAAGAATGTGCACCAGTTGAAAGAAAGACTGGATAAATGTAGCTACGGAGATAGACATACAGATACACATGCAGTCCCGGGAATGAAGGGCCAGAGAGGCAGGTCACCAGGCCGGGTGTTGCGTGTGTTGCAGGAAATGACATCCGTATATATTACGGGAAGTATAATTTAATGTGAAAATAACACTAAGGCAGCAAAACGTTTCCCATATACAATTTTTTAGACCCTTGATACTTTTGTTAATTACTACTTAGAGTAAATTTCTGGTCCATGAGTGATTTTGGTATATCACGTAATTTGTTTTTATGCATTTTTGTGGACAATAGAATATCCATCTATCTATCAATCTGTTGTGTGTGATGACTGTTGTATCCTTGGCCAGGGTATATATGTATGTATTATTCAACGTATAGGAGAGATTACAAGCACCAGAGAATTACAAGGAGATTACAAGCTTATTCTGTATTCTATATGTATGTATTATTCAATGTATAGGAGAGATTACAAGCACCAGAGGATGTATGTTAGCAGGCCAGGTGTTGCATGTGTTGTGTGTAATGAGTGTTGTATCCTCGGCCAGGCTGGATCCTGATTGACCGGTGTGGGAAGCACTTTGGCACCATCCTCAACTACCTGCGTGACGAGTGGATCCCCATCCCCGAGAACCAGCGCGAGTTGCAGGTCAGGACGCCAGGCCGGCTCAGGGAGGGGGGGGGGTTGACTTCACTACTATTATGTCATGTTATACTTCTCTCTGTCTCTCTCACACACACACATTACTGGGAATTCAGTAATGATGAGAATACTACTTTTTTGCCTGAAAAGCATTGTTCATTATCATAACAACATAAGAAAATAAGGAAGCTACAAGAGGCCGTGAGACCTACACGAGGTAGTTCCTGTTACTTAACACTACCTACATCCACCTTTCATCCCCATCCATGAATTTATCCAGACTCCTTTTAAAGACCCCAATAGACTCTGCATTGACCACCTGTCTACTGAGTCCATGCCAATCATTCACCACCCTATTTGTGAACCAGTTTTTCCCTATTTCCTTTTTTTTTATTACGCTTTTCCAGCTTGAATCCGTGACTTCTTATTCTACCCTGGTTACTAGCCGTGAGAACTTTTCCTACCTCTCCTTTATTAAATCCCTTTATCCACTTCAACACTTCTATCAGATCACCCCTTACTCTACGCCTCTCGAGTGAGTGTAAATTTAATAGTTTCAATCTCTTCTCATATAGCCAATCTTCTTTATAGTCAAGGCATAGTCATAGGCCATTATCTGGCTTCATCTCACAAAGCGGTGGGTGTGTGTGTTGTCAGGAGCTGCTGGCGGAGGCGCGCTACTACTGCATGAGTGACCTGGTGGAGGTGTGCGAGGGCGCGGTGAGGCAGCGGGAGCCGGAGAAAGACCCGGTGTGTCGCGTGCCCCTC
The DNA here is from genome assembly GCA_016584305.1 of Chionoecetes opilio. Lineage (NCBI taxonomy): Eukaryota > Metazoa > Arthropoda > Malacostraca > Decapoda > Majidae > Chionoecetes > Chionoecetes opilio. Next base: position 374,291 of record JACEEZ010015314.1, read on the forward strand.
ATCACCTCACAGCGGGAGGAACAGATGCTCATACAGTCCACCAGTAAGCCTGTGGTGAAGCTGCTGGTGAACAGACACAACAACAAGTACTCCTACACAAGGTGGGTGTATACAGGGGTGACTCTCTCTCTCTCTCTCTCTCTCTCTCTCTCTCTCTCTCTCTCTCTCTCTCTCTCTCTCTCTCTCTCTCTCTTTTCTCTCTCTTTTCTCTCTTTCTCTCTTTCTCTCTCTCTCTCTCTCTCTCTCTCTCTCTCTCTCTGTTTATTAAAAAGAAAGAGAGAGAGGGGTCAGTGTATCTTTCTCTCTCTCCAATTAAAGCAAACATAATCTCCTACGCTCTTTCTCTCTTTATTTCCCTTTTTGCCTCTCTCTCTCTCTCTCTCTCTCTCTCTCTCTCTCTCTCTCTCTCTCTCTCTCTCTCTGGGTGACTCCCTCTCTCTGATAGAAATACAGGGGTAATGAATGCTCTCTCTGCTATCTCTCTTTCTCAGTTTCAGTTATCACACCCCATAGTTTTAGTAATCACAGCCCATTAATCATTCTCTCTCTCTCTCTCTCTCTCTCTCTCTCTCTCTCTCTCTCTCTCACCCATAGTTTTAGTAATCACAACCCACCTACCAACACAGCCTTGTACCCTTTCAGCACCTCCGACGACAACCTTCTGAAGAACATAGAGCTGCTTGTCATAGGGATTTGTACCAACCATATTAACTAAAATAGACTATAGTTACCACGGCCCACCGACCAACACAGCCTTTGTACCCTTCCAGCACCTCGGACGACAACCTCCTGAAGAACATAGAGCTGTTTGACCGGCTGTCCCTGAGGTTCAGCAGAAGGGTCTTGTTTATCAAGGACGTGATCGGCTCCAACGAGATCTGTCTGTGGGCGTTCTACGGACACGGCAAGAAGCTGGCGGAGGTTTGCTGCACCTCCATCGTCTACGCCACCGACAGGAAACACACGAAGGTAAATAAATAATAATAATAATAATAATAATAATGATCATTTTAATATCGCCCGGAGGCATACAGGCAAAAAAGCAACAATAACAAGACAAGGAGTTAACTTAGGTACTAGTGCAAAATATACATAATAAAGGCACGTGGCATGAGTACATTAGAGCACATCTGAATCGGGGAGTCTCGGGCGTCAGACAGTGGGCGCCTCGGGGAGACTCGGCAGCAGCGACCTCCTCCCTCCCTCTGGTCTGGGCATCTCCGACGAGTCTTCAGTTGGGTTGTTTATTCGTCAACCTGCCTGCTGACCCGTGGTGGAGGCCCAGACCCTTCACTTCAGAGGCCCCGCCAGTGTCCACCTCACTGACCTACTAATAGGGTGGCAAAGGATTGTAGGATTATAGGATTGTTGTAATAGGATTGGAATGGGCTTAGTCATCGGGTAGTCAGTGCGGAGTCAATAGGGAGCTTCAACCCCTTGAGACCCAGAACGTAATTTCCATTGTAATTTGGGTACCATTAGACGATTTTTAGTGACTATTAAGCAATGTTTAATAGATATGACCAGTTTAGTATCTATGTCGAGTAACTAGTTTGGTATATTCAGTTACTTTTTATAATTTTATGGCTAACAACAGACAATTTTATAAAGTAAAGGAAAGATCTGGGCGTGAAGGGGTTAAGAAAATGACAAAAACATGTCAGAAAAGGAAGTTCTCATCAGAATAAATAGTTGACTCTTCTGCCCTGACGTGTTTCAGCGCTCCACAGGTTGAGTTTTTATCACAGCTCATAGATTTAGTTGTCAAGCCCACCATTTCAGTTATCACACCTTATATAGTCTATTATATTTAATATGGTCTATATATTTAACTCCTTGAGAACCAGAACGTAATTTCCATTGTAATTTGGCTACCATTAGACAATTTTTAGTGAATATGAGCAATATTTTATAGACGAGCTATTTAGTATCCTTGTCCACTAGCTAATTTGGTATATTTAAGCTACTTTTTTGTTATTTTATGGCTGACAACTGACTATTTTATATATTAATGGAAAGACCTGGGCGTGAAGGGGTTAATAGGGTCTATATATTTAATACAGTCTTCTGTTTCAACGCTCCGCAGGTTGAGTTTCCTGAGGCCAGAATATACGAGGAGACGCTCAACGTGTTACTGTATGAGAACCGCACGGGGCCGGACGCCGAGCTGATGCAGGCCACCTCGACGCGCGGGGCGGTGGCTCCCGTCGTCTGCACCTCCGACGACGAGGAGGAGCGGCGGGGCGGTGCGTGCTCCCAGTCTGGCCTCGGACGGTTACGCTCCAACAAGAACAACTAGGTGAGCGTCATAAGAAAACATAAGAAAATAAGGAAGCTACAAGAGGCCGCGAGACCTACACGTGGTAGTTCCTGTTACTTAACTCTACCTACATCCACCTCTCTTCCCCATCCATGAATTTATCCAGACTACTTTTAAAGACCCCAATAGACTCCGCATTGACCACCTGTCTACTGAGTCCATTCCAATCATTCACCACCCTATTTGTGAACCAGTTTATCCCTATTTCCTTTTCCGCGTTGAGGAGTGAGGTAGGAGTTCTCCGCACGTCACTGTTGGGTCTTTTCCTAGTGATGTGTGGGTCTGTCTGAGCTCCAGGGGCCTTGTTGCTCAAGCCAATATCCTTGCAGCTGCCAATGATAGTGGGAACTTACTACACTAGTCTTTCCAATGTATCAAGTCACATTAGTCGCTTTAACCCCTTCGAGACCAGAAATATCCTTTGCCAGAAAAAATTGTCTGTTGTCACCCATGAAATCACAAAAAGGAACTTAATATACCAAATTAGTTAGTGGGCAAGGATACTAAACAGGTCAACTGAGGTCATATCTATAAAATATTGCTTATAGTCACTAAAAATCAACTAATGGCACCTAAATTACAATGGAAATTACGTTCTAGGTCTCGAAGGGTTAATTTCTACCCATTACCATTATAATTATATATACATAACTACTCTTCCCCTATGGTGAGCGAACAATACCTCCCTCACAAGGGGGAGGAACAAAACTATCACTACTAATTGAGGGGTTGGGTGGTTGATTATTTCCACAAGTGACTTTATATAATGGGAAGACTATAGGATTTGTACTTGGCTGTGGAGGCTCTCTTGACAATAAGGTGTCATCAGGGGTAGTGTACAAGCTCACATAGTTGTTATGCACGAGTCTCCGAGGCCTGTGGGGGACGACGAGGCGGCTGGGTGGTATAGTCCATTTTTTATAACGAGGCATAAATTTAATTCTATCCCAATTAATATTCTATCCAAAATTATGCCTAAGGTTACCTGATAATATGGTTAACTGATAAAATAGAGGTGAAATTTAGAAGTGTAGTATTCTCTTCTCCTGGCATCAAATATCTGTCCGTAGCAGCAAGGGAGGCAGTAGCAGAGTGGTTAGTGTTCTCCAAGACCAGAGTTCGATCCCGAGTGAGACCCATAAATCCACTTAAAATATTTCTGTAGCGTCGAGTGGTCAAGATTTTTTGTCTCGTTAAATAAAACAGAGTATAGTGCCTCGTCTCCTCGCCCTCAGCACAGACAGACAGGGGAACACCCGCTGTGGTGTCTTGACTGTGATTCCCAGACTAAGGAGGAAGTCTTACTCTTACCTTGACAAGACGGCATTTCTTGTTTCACCCTCAGTTATTAGTTAGTTCTTATTCTATTCAGAGGTCACTTGAGGCGCTTATTTCAGAAAGTCGATAAGCGCCATCGACAAAAAAGCTATGAAAATGGCTTCAAAATGTCATATATTTTGAACATTGAAACATTCTGAAGCCATTTTCTTAGTTTTTTATTGATGGCGCTTATCGACTTTCTGAAATAAGCGCCTCATTTTATTTGCTAGGTGCTTTGTATTCTTTATAAATTTTTTTACTGGATAGAGGCAGATGGTAGGCTGTTGATGGGCTGCTTCCCGTCACGTTTCCTTATGAGTTTTGAGCATTAGTTGGCGTTCTAATCAGACGGAGAGTCTCGGTGACGACTTGCCTGGTTATTTTCCATGAAGCAATTCTGTGATGAATGTAGTTTAAAATATGATCAGGGAAATTGCATTGCCGAGGGAGTTTGTGTACGATAGATAGGTGATGCTTGAAAGAATGAAAGTTTCTTAACCGCTTCACGCCCAGATCTTTCCTTTGCTATAAAAAATGCCTGTTGTCGAGCCATAAAACTACGAAAAATAACTGAATATACCAAATGAGTTAGTCGACAAGGATACTAAACAGGTCATAATCTATAAAATATTCCTTATAGTCAATCAAAATCATCTAATGGTAGCCAAATTACAATGGAAATTACGTTCTGGGCGTGAAGGGGTTAAGCATCCCTCGTAGTGCCGTCACAGGGAGAATATTTTGTATGTAGGGCCATAGAGGGTTGGCTTAAAGTGTTCATTGTTCCTTCGAGATACTTTCCTTACTATATACATCAGTCACAGTGTCATAAGATGGGTTACCGTGTCATAAGTTTTAAAGAATTATATATGCCCGACTTGGAAGATATTTTGGAGTTGCATTATATAAACATTCTTTGAAACATTTGAAACATTTATTCATAGCTTACAGTTGTTTACGATAGGATAGTTTTTTGTATTTGTATTGAGTTTCATATTAGTTCAATGGGACAATGTTATGTACAGGAGAGATAACATGAACACTTCTTGATAGTGAGGTACTGTGTGTGTCTGTACTTCAGTCTGGGTCCAAGGTTCAAGTGACACCATACACCATACCATAGGTCCATAATAACACCATAGTAATAGGTCTGTGGCACTGCAGTTGTGAAGATTATGTATGGTAACCAGTCCTATATATTAAGAACCTCTACCTTGCTACACAAATGTTTAGTTCTTATACAGACATCCTATAGACATTGCATTGTTTTCCCAGAGACTCCGACTATTCTTTCCAAAGTACTGATTAGAATATCAGTAAAATAACTTCAGATGCCAAAGTGTAGACTCTTTGAAGCGTGCAACTGGATTCTTAGATTTATATATATATCAAATTATCACGTTTATATCAGTGACAAAACCAGCAGTAAATCAGAGGGTGAATGGGAGTGATTAGTGGGTGTGAAAGTATTCAGTATATTAAGATTCAAAAATACAGTTTTAATGTATTTGTAGGATTTTATTACTTTCTATTATTTTATTTAGACACAACAGCCACACAACCTTCATATTAATGGAGCCATGCTAACGTCTTGTTCCCGTCCCCGTCCCCGTCCCCTTCTGTGCCACGCTTTGTCTTGCCCTGTGCCTATGCCTGGCCAAGACAGAGAGGGTGGTGGCACTGGCCTTGCATAGTGCCACTGCCATAGGATGCTGGGCGACCATTGCAGGGCCGTGTCCTTCTCTCAATTACTAAACAAATTGGTAACATACTGAGAAAAATTAGCCAACAGTGTTTATCAAAAATTTACTCATGAATATATACTCTCTCTCTCTCTCTCTCATGGTGCCCCCCGAGTGTCCCCCCCGCCGTTTAGACACCCCTTGCTGCGGCCCTGGCTGTGTGGTTGCCTGCTTTGGGACACAAGGGGGGGAAGGAGGCTTTGGGACACAAGGGGGGAAAGGAGGCTTTGGGACACAAAGGGGAAAGGAGGCTTTGGGACACAAGGGGGAAGGCGGCTTTTGGACCAAGGGGGGAAAGAGGCTTTGGACACCAGGGGGGGAAAGGAGCTTTGGACACAAGGGGTGAAGGAGGGAAGCAATCCTTCTCCTCTCTCTCTCTTTCTTCATGTGTAAAGTTTGTTGATCAGTTGCAAGCTTTGATTTAGACAAACTTAGTTATTAATGACAACTGTGTCACTCGTGTTTCCCCGACAAGGTGGCTGTTGTGTGATTGGATCTGAAACTTTGTCCATAAAGTGTTCTTGTTGAAGGGCTAGTCTTGTTTTTTATATTATGTGATATGAATAAATAAAAGATAATGTGATATGAATAAATATTTACATAAAATAAGTTTTGTTTAATTTCACATGAATATTGAAAGTCTTGAGCAAGGGTTTCGGGCCGTAAGTGGGCCGTGTCTTACTTCTTGGGGCCACATGAAAAGAGGAGCAGAATTTAGAGATCAGAGTTTAAGTTTCCATGGGAAGAATACAAATTTATGATGACTTAACAAATTAAATCATGACATACAAATCTACATATATTTTGTTATCCTCATTTCATTCTGTAATAATGTCAGCAAAATAAATATTGAAAAGTTACTATATTTAAAAATATATATTAATGTATACAATATATAAAGTGTCTTATGTTATGCTAAAGAAGGAAGCCATTAGGGAAAAACCCATTGAGAATCCTTGGTCTAGAGCAGTGGTTCTCAACTGGTGGTCCACGATGACTTATTAGTGGTCCACGATGACTTATTAGTGGTCCACGATTACTTATTAGTGGTCCACGATAACTTATTAGTGGTTCATGATGACTTTATTAGTGGTCCACAGGATGTTCACGATATTTGGAAATTAACGGAAATATATATGAAACCAAAATGTTAGCTGTCTAATATCGACAAATTTATTTCTAAAAATTCTGCTTACTTTATATTTATAGAAAATATATTAATAACCAAAATATTTGCTATCTACCGTTTTTATCATATCTCTAAATCAAGTCATCATCAAGTCAAAAAGGAGGTGGTCCATGTTTTTTTTTTCAATTAGGCTAGATAGTACATGGCTTGAAACGAGTTGAGAACCACTGGTCTAGAGTGTGTACTGCAGAGTGACTTATGAAAACCCCGCCACCACACCAGCTACTGCTACACAACACCAACACTGCTCTTGTTAACCCCTTCACACCCAGATCTTTCCTTTGCTATAAGAAAATGTATGTTGACGAGCCATAAGAATACAAAAAGTTACTGAATATACCAAATTAGTGAGTGGACAAGGATACTAAACAGGTCATATCTATAAAATATTGCTGATATTCACTAACAATCGTCTAATGGTACCCAAATTACAATGGAAATTACATTCTGGGTCTCAAGTGGTTAAGTCCGGATAAAGTTAATTCAACATTCAGAGTAGTGGTCAATGAGGCGACATGGCACCAATGTCTGTGTGTTAGTAATGATTCTAAGTGGCAGAAAATAAGGAAGCTACAAGAGGCCGTGAGACCTACACGAGGTAGTTCCTGTATAAATGTATAACTTCATTCAAATCATCAAGAAGCACTCGAGTCTGGTACAGAAGCTGAAGGAAATTATTACATATCCTTCCATTCCCTGTTGCCTGAGATGATGGTAAGTATGAAGCTTATTTGATGTATCATAAATGTATGTCTTAAATGTAATGTGAGAGGCGTAGAGTAAGGGGCGATCTGATAGAGGTGTTGAAGTGGTTCAAGGGATACAATAAAGGCGATGTAGGAAAAGTTCTTACGGCTATTAACCAGGGTAGAACAAGAAGTAACGGATTCAAGCTGGAAAAGCGTAATTTAAAAAAGAAATAGGGAAAAACTGGTTCACAAATAGGGTGGTAAATGACTGGCATGGACTCGGTAGACAGGTAGTTAGTGCGGAGTCATTAGAGAGCTTTAAAAGGAGGCTGGATAAATTCATGGATGGGGATGAAAGGTGGATGTAGGTAGTGTTAAATAACAGGAACTACCACGTGTAGGTCTCGCAGCCTCTTGTAGCTTCCTTATTTTCTTATGTTCTTAAGTTCTAAGCAACACTACAGCGTCCCGCACATACAAAGAGGGCGACCACCTGTGCAGGAACCGAGGAATGACCAACAACATCCCACCCGTCACCAGGTAATGCACATCCCGGCCCTGATGTGCCACAGAAGTGTTGGTGTACTCGTGATTCTAGCCTTGGGACACTAGGGGTGAGTGAGGGAGAACTATGAATAATTATAAACCTATATTGTACTTCACTAATAATGTACTTAACCCCTTGAGACCCAGATCTTTCCTTTGCTATATGAAATTGTCTGTTGTTGAGCCATAAAATTAAGAAAAGTAACTGAATATACCAAATTAGCTAGTGGACAAGGATACTAAACAGGTCATATCTATAAAAATTGCTTGTATGTATTCATTAAAAAATAGTCTAATGGTACCCAAATTACAATGGAAATTACGTTCTGGGTCTCAAGGGGTTAAATATGGATCCCTTGAGAATGACAATCTACTAAATGTCTATCAACACCCAGTACGGCAGCTTACCTTCCTGCAGTGTGTGTGCAGATGTAAGCACCTTGCCTGTGGCTTGCTGACAGCACTGGGTAACAATGGAGGTTGGTCTTGCATCAACCAACAGTGGCTTGATGGTTCAGCTTGGTTGCCATAGTTGCACTCCCCAAAAGCAAAACTGTCCAAATTCTCAACAATTGACATCAAAGCCTTGATCTATATACATACTTATAAAGTAGAAGCAAAACAGATTACTGATATAGTGGTGGAGACACAGCATGAGAAGTCTCCCAACTATTTAGTTTCACTCTTGGGGTTCGAGTCCCCAAACACACATGAGTTAGGAAATAATGATACTCGCTTCCCAGCCTGTAGGTATCTCCTTCACCCCCTTATCTCACCACCTGTAGGTATCTCCTTCACCCCCTTATCTCACCACCTGTAGGTATCTCCTTCACCCCCTTATCTCACCACCTGTAGGTATTTCCTTCACCCCCTTATCTCACCACCTGTAGGTATCTCCTTCACCCCCTTATCTCACCACCTGCAGGCATCCCCTTCACCCCCTTATCTCACCACCTGTAGGCATCCCCTTCACCCCCTTATCTCACCACCTGTAGGCATCCCCTTCACCCCCTTATCTCACCACCTGTAGGCATCTCCTTCACCCCCTTATCTCACACTTGTCACTGTCCACACACACTGATTGTTCACAACTCATGACAACCCTTTGCACACACTAGTCTATACACCGTGCAGTCTCACACTAGTCTATACACCCTTTGCACACAGTAGTCTATACACCCTGCAGTCTCACAGTAGTATATAAACCCTTTGCACACAGTAGTATATGTATACACCTTGCAGTCTCCCATCACTTGTTGAGGAACGCTGCCATGGGGTCGTCGTCCCGCGGCCGCCTCATCTGGTAGGCCTCGATCTCCTCCTCCGTGGGTGCCTTGGCATTAAACATGGAGTTGTATTTACGCTCCCTCTCGTCCACCTTGGCCAGGGCCATGGCCGCGTCCTCCTCCAGCTTGGCCCGGATCAGAGCCTGACGCAGCTTCTTCTTGCGTTTCTCTTCCTTCTCTTCTTCGTTCTCTGATTCACTGCTGGACGAGCTGCTGCTGCTGCTGCTGCTGCTGTCAACTTTCTTCTTCTTCTTGTTCTTGTTCTTGTTCTTTTTCTTTAATTTCTTCTCTGTGTGTAGTTCCAGCAAAGTCTTTTCAGGTTCTTCTTCCTCGGGTATGATGGCCATGATAGGCAGGCCGGACCCGGAGTTGGCCGCCAAACCAGCGTCGCCCACACAGTAGGAGTTCTTGACAAAGTTGTGGCAGCAGTGGTAGCCCCAGTGGCCTTCCTGCCAGTAGCTACCCCACACACTGCTGTGGTTGCCGGGGTGCACGTCCTCCTCGTAAGTGGACCGCACCGTCTGCTTCTCGGCGCCCTTGATAATCTTGCCGTGCCGTGAATACTCTACGTAATTCTCCGTCTGGGACAGAAGCAACTCAACGGGCGGTGTGTCGAGATGTTCCTTTCCGCCGTACTTCTCGAGCAGATCGTCGGAAATCTTCTTCTTAAAATCATCCTTTTTCTCAACGAATTGTTTCTGCAACAGTTCAAGCTTGGTGGGTTCGGCTTGGAGACTCACATCAACTCCCTTCTCATAAGCATCCCAGGCAAACAGCTGAGCCTTGGCCTGGTGGACGGTGTCGCCGGTAAAACGCACATAATTCTCCCCGGAAAAATCGTATTCGTCCTCCTTCCTGTTTTTGTACGGATTGTCCCTCATGGAGCGCGTCTTGGGGTCATAGTACGCGGAGTTCGGGTCTAAGTTCCGCAGATACTTGGCGGTGTCTTCCCGGATCCTCAGATTACGCACGGTGATCCGCTGCTTGCTGTCCACTTTCGTCCCGGGCATGTCGACATTCTCCGCATACTTCTCATCGTCGTCGTCGTCATCGTCAGGCTCTTCTCCGTTCATGTCCTCGCCCTCTTTGAGCTTCTTGGCCTTGATCTGCCGCTTGTAATCCTCCACCTTGTTGTGTTCGTCCACCACCGCCGTGTACTCCTGCGGATCAAAACCGTTCCACCTGTCGCGCTTCCCGTCAAAGTCCAGTTGGAGCAACGGCAGCGAGATGTCGTCGGGCGCGATGTGCAGCGCGTTGTACTTGGCGCCCACCTTGCGCGGCCTCTCCATGCACTCCTTCTTAATGTGGCCCAGACCTCCACAGTTCTCGCACGCACCCTTACGGAAGCGTGTGGCCAGCTGTCCCTTCTGTCCACGGATGTAATGCTCGTTCAAGTGCGTCACCTCATCCTGATGCTCCGGTTGTGGCCGCTGGTGGGACATAAGACATAAGGCATCAGAACATAAGCCTGACACAACATAACAACATAAGAATATAAGCCTGACACAACATAACAACATAAGAACATAAGCCTGACAAAACATAAGAACATAACAACATAAGCCTGATACACCATAACAACATAAGAACATAAGCCTGACACAACATAAGAACATAACAACATAAGCCTGACACAACATAAGAACATAACAACATAAGCCTGACACAACATAACAACATAAGAATATAAGCCTGACACAACATAAGAACATAAGAAAATAAGCCTGACACAACATAACATAAGAACATAAGGAAGCTACAAGAGGCCGCGAGACCTACACGTGGTAGTTCCTGTTACTTAACACTACCTACATCCACCTTTCATCCCCATCCATGAATTTATCCAGCCTCCTTTTAAAGCTCCCTCATGACTATAACTTAAGAACATAAGAACATAAGGAAGCTACAAGAGGCTGTGAGACCTACATGAGGTAGTTCCTGTTACTTAACACTACCTACATCCACCTTTCATCCCCATCCATAACACTGTCCAGCCTCCTTTTAAAGCTCTCTATTAAATCCCCACTAACTACCTGACAACTGAGTCCATTCCAGTCATTTACCACCCTATTTGTGAACCAGTTTCTCCCTATTTTCTTTTTTAAATCTACAAGTGAAAGGAAAAGCACACACACACACACTTAAAAGAACTCATCATCTATCATAAGTACTAGTAATAAAGTAAATAGCAATAGCAAATCTACCTTTCATCCCCATCCATAACACTGTCCAGCCTCCTTTTAAAGCTCCCTAATGACTCCCCACTAACTACCTCAGCCAACACTTAACACATAACCTCACAGCATCTCACAGCTACTTCCATATACACCTCATGTGATCTAATCATATACCATAAGAAATGTTAACCCCTTGAGACCCAGAACGTAATTTCCATTGTAATTTGTGTACCATTCGACGATTTTCAGTGAATATAAGTAATGTTTTATAGATATGACTCGCTTAGTATCCTTGTCGACAAGCTAATTTGGTATATTCAGTTACTTTTCGTAGTTTTATGGCTAACAACAGACAATTTTATATAGCTAAGGAAAGATCTGGATGTGAAGGGGTTTAGCAAAGGAAAGATCTGGGCGTGAAGGGGTTTAACAAAGGAAAGATCTGGGCGTGAAGGGGTTTAGCAAAGGAAAGATCTGGGCGTGAAGGGGTTTAGCAAAGGAAAGATCTGGGGGTGAAGGGGTTTAGCAAAGGAAAGATCTGGGCGTGAAGGGGTTTAGCAAAGGAAAGATCTGGGCGTGAAGGGGTTTAGCAAAGGAAAGATCTGGGGGTGAAGGGGTTTAGCAAAGGAAAGATCTGGGGGTGAAGGGGTTAATAGAATACTTGACTTACTTGGTGCTTAAGTGTGGGGCCTTGTGAGCCAAAATACCAAGGTGCCGTGGAGATGTACTGAGGGATGTGGGGGTTGATGTCCTTGCCCTCCTCGTCTACGGCAGCCGGCACAGTACCAGCCTTCCGCGCCTCCTCTAGCTCCTTGGCCTTCTTCCATTCCTCCCGGGTCTTCTTCTTGGGTTCATCGCCCTCCGCCTCCTCGTGCTTGGACTGGAGGATGGAGGACAGTGGGATGCTTGGCGTACCCATCCTTCAGGCTCTCTGCGGGAATAAAAAAGTGGAATATTTAACCCCTTGAGTCCCAGAACGTAATTTCCATTGTAATTTAGGTACCATTAGACGTTTTTTAATGAATATAAGCAATGTTTTAATAGATATGACCTATTTAGTATCCTTTTCGACTAGCTAATTTGGTATATTTAGTTACTTTTTTGTAGTTTTATGGCTAATAACAGACTATTTTTTTTATAGCAAAGGAAAGATCTGTACTACTACTACTACTACTACAATAACAAGTAATAACAAGGTTGACATAAGAATGCTCACCTCAACCCAACACACCAGCAAAAACACCTCCCCCCAAACCAGGACCCCCCCCCCCCCTAACCCCAGCTCCTCCCTAAACACAGGGGATATAAGGTACTCAAAACTATTCAAACTAAAAAAATGTGTTTTAATGGTCAAGAACATGAATCCTGCAACACACGGTTCCTCTGGTAGCACCGGAGACACATAATATTTCAGTACATAGTTCAGTGTTTACAGTGCATCCAAACAGTCTGAATGGCACCGTCACTATCAGCAAGGCACTGACTCCGTACAAAGTTCCTGTTGCTTTTTTGTCCCTGAATGCCACACAGGATGTTGATAAATAATAAAATAAATCGTTTAATAAAATAAAATCTTAATGTTCTGTATTCGATCTTTTTTTTTATCTATACACTAGATAAATATATAATAAATAAATTGTGAATAAAATAAAATCTTAATGTTCTGTATACAATCTTTTTTATCTATACACTAGATAAAATCACAGGACATAATAAGCTGCCCTTGTTAATCAGGTAATCATTCACGGAGCTTCTTGAACCAATACTTCTTCTGTAATCTCATAACAGTCATTTGTATCTTCCCAAGTTTCTGTTGAAGCTCGTGGTGTTCACTTAGATAGCGCAGCTGAGTCTCGTGAAGGATCCTCTCCGTTTGAGGCTCTGTTCGTGTCTTTCCCGGGCCAGCTTCATGGACAGTTCATAAGCTTCCTCTTTCTTGGCCTGAAGCTTCATTTTTCTTGGGTTTTCAGTAGTATCTTGTGAGGACGGGTCAAGTGAAGCCACCTCTGCATCACTGCCTTGCGAGGTATTACTGGACCGAAGCTTCACTTTTCTTGGGTTTTCCGTAGCGGCTTGAGAGGAAGGGTCAGGTACAAGCTTCTTTCTTGGGTTTTCCGTAGTGGCTTCGTAGTCTGGGTCAAGTACATCCACATCTGCATCACTGTCTTGGAAGGTATAACTGGCCCGTAGCTTAATCTTTTTGCCTAGGTTTACAGTAGTGGCTTGTGCTGAAGCGTCAGGTACAACAACATCTGCATCAGGTACGGGAACGTCTGCATCACTGCCTTGCGAGGTGTTACTGGCCCATAGCTTCGTCTTCTTGCTTCGGTTTTCAGTGGTGGCCTGGGAAGAAATGTCAGGTACATCAACGTCTGCATCACTGCCTTGCGAGGTATTACTGGCCTTAAGCTTCGTCTTCTTGCTTCGGTTTTCAGTGGTGGCCTGGAAAGAAGTGTCAGGTACATCAACGTCTGCGTCACTGCCTTGCGACGTGTTATCCTCAGACAACTCTTCAGGAGGAGGAGGAGGAGGTGATGTGCGGGAGTTTGAGGCGGTGGCGGTGGTGGCGGTGGCTGTAGGGACAAGAAAGATTGGTAATGATGTGCCCAGAGAGACATACTGCAAGACACATTATGGTGGAAGATAAAAGTTGTAATTTGAGTCATGAAATATTTTATGATGGAAGATAAAAAAGTTGTAATTTGAGTCATGTAATATTTTATGATGGAAGAAAAAAAAAGTTGTAATTTGAGTCATGTAATCTTTTATGGTGGAAGATAAAAAAGTTGTAATTTGAGTCATGTAATCTTTTATGATGGAAGATAAAAAAGTTGTAATTTGAGTCATGTAATCTTTTATGATGGAAGATAAAAGTTGTAATTTGAGTCATGTAATATTTTATGATGGCTGATAAAAAAAGTTGTAATTTGAGTCATGTAATATTTTATGATGGCTGATAAAAAAAGTTGTAATTTCAGTCATGTAATATTTTATGATGGTAGATAAAAACATTAGAACACATAACATTTAGAGGCTATTGCAATGTTGTGTGTTTCCATATGATGCACCACATGTGACTTGCCAAACTAGAGGAATCTGTTTTGCAAGTGTTTTTCTTACGGGCAGTATTAACCCCTTGAGACCCAGAACATAATTTCCATTGTAATTTGGGTACCATCAGATGATTTTTAGTGACTATAAGCAATGTTTTATAGATATGACCTGTTTAGTATCCTTGTCCACGAACTAATTTGGTATATTCAGTTATTTTTCGTAATTTTATGGCTCGACAACATACAATTTTTTTTTAGCGAAGGAAAGATCTGGGCGTGAAGGGGTTAATAGCAGTCCATCTTAAAAACAGAGAGAGAGAGAGAGAGAGAGAGAGAGAGAGAGAGAGAGAGCGAGAGCGAGCGAGAGCGAGAGCGAGCGAGAGCGAGAGCGAGAGAGAAAATATGTCCTACCGATACACCAGTCGAAGAAAAAATCTTAATGTTATGTATTCAAACTTTTGTAATCTTCCATCATAAAATATTTCATGACTCAAATAGCACTAAGGCTACACTGTTCTTACTGTGTGTTCCTGCCTTGTACTTCTCTATCAAGGGCACCAGTTCATAGCTGTAGTAGGGCACGGGAATAGCAGAGCCCATCAACATGCTCTGCTTTTCACACTTATTGTAGATCATCTTCCCCCTGTCACACACACACCAGGGAACCAATAAAACATATTATTAACAAAGCATTTAGTCCCTTTAATGGCCTAAAATACTATACAGAACATTTCTCATCCCTATAATAATAATAATAATAATGATGGGAAACATACTATTAACTCCTTGAGGCCCAGAACGTAATATCCATTGTAATTTGGGTACCGTTAAACAATTTGTAGTGACTATAAAGAATGTTTTTATAGATATGACCTGTTTAGTACCCGTATCCACTAACTCATTTGGTATATTCAGTTATCGTTTCGTGATTTTATGGCTAACAACATACTTTTTTATATAGCAAAGGAAAGATATGGTCGTGAAGGGGTTAACAATGCATTTCAGTCCCTTTACTGGCCTAAAATTTGCCGATACAGAAAAAAAACAAAGCTATGTGATATACATGACACACTGATTTATATCTTCAGGAAAGTACACAGAACAGAATGAAGAGTACATAAGATACAGTACATGACTTCACAATCATCCTCACTACCTAACCTAACCTAACCTAACCTAACCCAACCTAACCTAACCTAACCTAACCCAACCTAACCTAACCTAACCTAACCTAACCTACCTATCCTATCCTATCCTATCCTAACCTAACCTAACCTAACCTAACCTAACCCAACCTAACCTACCTATCCTAACCTAACCTAACCTAACCTAACCTAACCTAACCTAACCTAACCTACCTATCCTAACTACCTAATTACTGTACTAATATGTGAGGGCCTCTGTATGGTAAGCAACATTATTAACACCTGAGCCAAAGGTCTTGTAGAATTTAACTATTTTTGCCTCGTGACAATTTTTTTCTTCTATTTTGCTTCTGACAAGGAGGCATCATTCCACTGTATCTTGTTGTATTTAATTAGCTGTAGCATACAAGCTTTACTATTGTGGCCCTGTCTCTGTATCTAAATTCATCAAGGTTTTTCCTTTCAATCTAATACTTCACGTAATAGATGGAAGAAAGAACACTATATCTTCTTCTTCATAATCTTCACTTCACTATACTTAATCTACATAATCTTCACTTCACTATACTTTTTTTTTTAACGAGGCAAAAAATCCTGCCCCCTTGCTGCTTACCGACTGATATTTGATGCCAGGAGAAGGGAATACTACGCTTTTTCTTAATTTCAGTTGTATTTTATCATAGTTAACCCTATTATCAGGTAAACATAGTGTGTGGGTTGTCACTAGAAGGTTCCCGTGGTGTAACGGGAAGCACAGCCGCCCGGCATGCGGAAGGTCCCAGGTTCGAATCCCGAGCGGTGCAACCTTTATTGGTGAGACCCCCTACTCTGACACACAGGCATATTTTTAAGCATGAGACCTTAAGATAGAATGGATATATGCCAGGAGAAGGGAATACTACACTTCTTCTAAATTACAGCTTATCATAGTTAACCATAGTATCAGGTAAACATAGGCATCATTTTAAGCATGAGACCTTAAGATAGAATGGAATTTTCACCTCATTAAAAAAATAAACTATAGCTACCATCCGAGAGCCATCCATTCCCAGGCACTTACAACAACACACTTCCAATATAATGAATGCCACAGTGCCACACCAACACAAGGTTTTCATACTTACGTTTTCCTCAGACTTCCGTAGAGTTTCTTCACTTCTTGTCTTGTCCTGTAGTGCGTGGTGACATTGTTAAACTTTTCTGTCACTTTGTCCCAACACTCTTGTTTTCTTTTATGGTTGCTCTTTGAATGGGATTTGTCGTTGATAATGTCCGCGTAATCCCTCACCAGGGTAAGCAGGTATTCCTTTTCGTGGGGCAGCCCGCGAGAGGCTATTCTACGGGACGTCCTATTGGTGGCTGAGTCCATGTTTGCCGAGGGCCACTTGTTTCGGCCAAGAGGCTTTACTGTGTCTGAGGGAACAATGTGCAAACCTTGATCCTGAAACACACGTCCTATACTGTAGCCTACAAATGCCTCTAACCACACGTCCTATACTGTAGCCTACAAATGCCTCTAACCAGCACTTGTAAGCTAAATGCCTTAAAATATTCACAACTTCAATTACAATCAGGTAAAGATGACTACAAACAACAGGGCCCGTACCCAGAGTCATGATGAAGGGCGAGCGACAACCTTCGTCGCTGCTCTTCGTTCCGAAAAATATCCCTTTTATGGTACTCTTCCTCAGTGGACGAAGGTTGTCGCTCGCCCTTCATCGTGACTCTCGGTATGGGCCTAGGACTGCAACAATAGGATAGCTACCACATCTCAAATTATCTCCGAAGTTTGAACCTATATTCTATGAAGTAAAGGTAATGCACGAGTAGCCCATATGGCCTACACCATAAAGTTACAAGCTGGTGAAATAGTAAAGTTGAATAAGACATAACTTATAAATATTACAATTAAAGTGGGCCAATTTAGTAGCACAAAAAAGTGGGACAATTTACTAACATTTAAAAAAGCGGGAGTCTCGCCTAATTGCGGGACTCTGGTCACCTTATAGGTTATTTATATATACTGTATTATTCTCCCAATTTAGCAAAAAACTTGATATAATGGAACTATGCTTCGTTTCGTTTCGGTTCGGCTTCGTTTCCATTGATAACAATGTATGGTAAAATTCTAGTCCTTTCCCGCCCTTATTAGTGGGTTTATTTTCTCCAGACCTTCACAGATCCTCTCCCCACTTTGTAAATACGTTTTAGAGGTATCTGAAGGGATCTGTGAAGGTCTGGAGATAAAATCCCCACTAATAAGGGCGGGAAAGGACTCTAGAATTTTACCCTATGTATCTCCATGACTGGTCTGTATTCTGGGACTGAGAGTGCTGAGAAGTGTGGGGAGAGGTGTATCAAGCTTCTTTCCTGTGAATACAGGAGTGAGGCAAGGGTGCGTCCTTGCCCCATCACTTTTCAACACTTGTATGGACTGGGTATTGGGCAAAGTTGTAGATCAAAGTGATTGTGGAGCATCCCTCGATGATGCAGTAATCTTTGCTGAGTCGCTGGAGGTCCTGGTGATGGCTCTCGAGGCGCTGCACGAGGAGGCAAAGCCTTTGGGACTTGAGGTCTCCTGGCTTAAGACCAAGGTCCAGGTGTTTGGAGGCTTACTAGATGAAACAGTACAGTTTGTTCATGCGTGCGGCGAGGACATTGAGATCTTGGAAAGTTTTACATACCTTGGTAGCGCAGTCCATAATGACAGCGGATCACGTCAAGAAGTCTTACGGCAGATTGGCATAGCCCACGGTGTTATGGACTCGCTCAGCGGGAGTATTTGGCGTTGTCGGTACCTGTGCAGGAGGACAAAGATCCGGATCTTCAAGTTGCTTGTGATCCCTGTCTTACTCTATGGTTGTGAGACATGGACACTAAATAGCGACTTGAAGAGACGAATCGATGCCTTTGGTAATAAGTGTCTTCGCAGAATCATGGGGTATCGCTGGGATGATTACGTGTCAAATCAGCGATTGCACCGTGAGACTGAATCGAGGCCTATTACCTGCATAGTCTGTCAGCGCCAACTTCGACTATATGGGCTTGTGGCACGCTACCCTGAAACTGATCCTTCCCATCGGGTTGTATCTGTAAGAGACAATCCGGCGTGAAGGAGGCCAAGGGGGCGCCCACAAGGCTCGTGGCTGGGGCAAGTTGATGGTTCTTGTCGAGAGCTGCTTGGTATGGGAAAGGAGCCTGCATGGGGACTCGCGCGTGGTGACCCCCGGGAGTGGCGTCGTAGGGTGGACGAGGCGAGGCGCCCCCCGGCGTATGCCCCCAATGATTGACTGATTGATATCTTCATCAGAGAAAGCACCAAAACTTGGCCAGGAAATAATAGTCAGTCTCGAAAACCACGGAAGTGACGGAATTGTACGAAAACAAGTGTGCCCCGCCCCGCCCCGCCAGCCCCCGAGTGGTCCAAGACGAACAGACAAATACAGCGAGAGATACCTACAGTTATGAATAAGAGACGGTAAATTTTTACACTAGGACCGAAATTCCCTACACAATTGGGAGTGTGGTTTCTGTTTACCTTATTGAATTCTAAGAAACATTCTCTCTATGAGCTTCCGTCGCAAATCACTACTTTCGGAGATTTAGTATATTTTTAATAGGAAGGCGTGTAGTACATACGAGATATGAAAATTAAACTAACCTAACCCCACCTTTTGGCTCACTAACCTAACCTAACCTAACCTATTCCCACACTTTAACCTCCTAACTAAAGTCAAATCTGCATTAAAAAAGTGTCCGCGGCAAGGAAAGAACAGTGGCGATGCAGGTCACAAGAGGAAGAAGAGTGTGGCGGACGTAAACCCTTGTCTCTCGCCTCCCTATAAAATACATGTCATTATCTCCACAAGTAATGATTTGCGACGGAAGCTCATAGAGAGAAAGTTTCCTAGAATCCAATAAGGTAAACAGAAACCAAACTCCCAATTGTGTAGGGAATTTCCGTCCGAGTGTAAAATAATACCGACGTTTATAATAGGAAGGAGTGTATATGAGATATGACAATTAAACTAACCAAACCCCACCTTTAGACTCACTAATCTAACATAACCTAACCTATTCGCACGCTTTAACCTCCTAACTAAAGCCAAATCTGCATTAATAAAGTGTCCGCGGCAAGGGAAGAACAGAGGCGATGCAGGTCACAAGAGGAAGAAGAGTGTGGCAGACGTAAACACTTGTCTCTCGCCTCCCTATTATCTCCATAAGTAATGATTTGCGACGGAAGCTCATAGAGAGAATGTTTCCTAGAATACAATAAGGTAAACAGAAACCAAACTCCCAATTGTGTAGGGAATTTCGGTCCTAGTGTAAAATACGACCAGAAAATGACTGCGTAGTCCTCGTCCATTTTTACCCAGTATTTTATTAACCTAACTATAACCGTTTCCGTACATCTAGTCAATAGTAACTGGAATACGGCAGCCGTGTCTCTAGCCACGGTGAAAAGGGATAACTTGCCTGCATGAGAACATTTTACATTACTTCTACGTAGTCTACTACTTCATTCTACCATAGTTTATATGGTACAATATTAATAATACTTCCATACACTCTTAGCCCCCCTTCCCCCCTTGTTGTTTGCACTACGACTCGCCCCCTTATGAAAAACAGGGTGATTTAGACAAAGAAGTTATTAGTGAGGACACAAACACATCAAAATCTATTAGAATATAAATAAAAGGCTTGTTTTTATAATAGCGGAAAGTTTTGAACCCAGAAATACCCCATTTTTACCCATTTAGCGTGCATATATTGCCTCTGCTTGGGTGTTATATCATGCAATACAGCCCCACACCCTTTCTTACCCCTTACATAGCCTTGAATATTACATGGGAACCCGTAAATTGAGGTAAAAAGCAGAAAAAAATAAGATAAGTGAAGCCAGATATACCCCATTTTTACCCATTTAGCGTGCATATATTGCCTCTGCTTGGGTGTTATATCATGCAATACAGCCCCACACACTTTCTTGCCCCTTACATAGCCTTGAATATTGCAAGGGGAACCCGTAAATTGAGGTAAGAAGCAGAAGAAAATAAGATAAGTGAAGCCAGAAATACCCAGTTTTTACCTATTTATCGTGCATATATTGTCTTTGTCAATGGGTAATATTATGCAATACAGCCCCACACCCTTTCTTACCCCTTAAATAGCCTTGAATATTGCACGGGAAGCCGTAAATTGAGATATAAATAAGAAAAAGGATAACTAGCCAATATGGCCGCAGTGACGTCATCAAGAGCCGGAGCTGTGACGTCATCAATCAGAGCGCCTCTTGATCTTGACATCCAACTCGAGGCTACAACCTTTCCCTTCATAATCAAAACATCAAATAATGAATAAATCAACACGGATAAAGTAAAATAACGATAAATAGGACACACTAAGCCTAAAAAAACAATAAAATAACGAAGAATTATATTGAAATATCGTATTTTAAAATATGCACGAAAAAAACTCAAATTCACAACACAAATCGACTTTTTACCGCAGGTTCTATAATTCGTGAAAAAATATGGGTAAATACTATATGATGTGTGTATCTTATAAACAGTAACAGATCCTCGTTCAGTGTTCAAACCAGGGAGCTAAACATCTTTTGTTTTTTCGATAATTTGACCCTTTAAACCACTGAGTCATGTGTATTCCTTCAGTAAACACGTAAAAAACACGTCCCATAAACACACACAAACACACTGCGCCTGTAGGCACAGCTAATCACACACAAATAACCTCACCGCTCATTTACAAGGAAGAATAAGATAGACGGTAAAGTGTAAACAAAAACCCCTTAAAATAAATAAACAAAATACAGCCTCCCGGCGCGTGATTACTACATAAAGCGATGCGGAAATATAGAAATATATTAAAACACACAAAAATCCCCCTATATTTAGTGTAAAAAAAGAATTATCAACAAAATATCAGTAATAGCTACGGTGTTACTAACTGTTTAAGTCACATTTCTTTTACGAAGGCCTTAAAACTCAGTCTTTGTATGGAAAGTCATACATAGAACTGGGGTTTTCATATCCTATGGGGGTTCCTATATCGGTGCACGAATAAAAAAAGTGATTTTTCGTTTTAAAATGCGTACTTGGCACCTCGTAACATGGCGGGAGCCCAAGGGCCAATCAGAGGCCTCGCTACATTGACAGCCAATCAGAGGCCTGGCTACATCCCTCAGCCAATCAGCGTTCAGGAACTAAGTTCCAACTGGGCGGCCATGTTTGTTGTTTATCTAAGATATATAGACTTATTTAATGGGAAATAAGGTGAAATTTACCCTTAAATACCTTATTTATGGCATATTAGTGACAATAGGAGTATTGTTATTGATAAATATAGGGTGGACGATAATACATTGCCGCCATATTAGCCTTTCAGCGTAATATTCTCCCCGAAATAAAGGACTGACCTTATTTTGATCCGGTAAATGGTATATTTTGACGTGTTTTCGCTAAGTGTCTCCCGCTGAATACTACAGAGACGTACCCAGGGTATACCTTGATGAGTTAGGGATACCTAGATCCTAGGTTCGAGTCCCGCGTGCCCGAGATTAGCTTCTATGGACCACTGTGGCCCGCGCCGTACCCGTGGCCGCGGCGGTAAGGGGCTGACGCCGTTATAGTGGACGAGAACTGCGCGTTCGCTCTTTAGGTCAGACACACACACTGGGGGGCTAACACCTCTCTCGCTTTACCACACACACCACACCTGTCACTACACACCTGTCGCCTGTGTATCACCGTAAATAGTAAACATAGGTGGGACGTCAGGGAGTGCCGTTGAAAAAGGCCTGACTCCCGACCAACAACTGAACTGAACTGAACTGGGACGATAATTCGGTAAAATTCTAGAGTCCTTTCCCGCCCTTATTACCGTAGATAGCACTTTAGTTGCCAGCTGCACTAATGTTGCCAGGCGCCATATATTACGAATTATAGCATCACTACTGATTTCCATGTGCCACTGAAGATGATACACAGTAGTTTATATCATGACTGTATAATCTACCCTGTTTCAGTGTTGTTTTATGCTTTGTAGCTGCAAGTATATACGGTTTCAAATTTCCTCCTTCCCTTAACCCCACCAACATCACCCCCTCCGTTAACCCCCCCCCCCTCCTCCTTCCTTCTCCTCCCTAGACCCCCCCAACCCCCCTCCTCCTTCCCTTTGTATTAGTGGTAGTTGTAGTTAGCCTATTTCATATCCTATCATTCTTCACTACGAAACTTCCCTGTTCCTATCTTCTTTAGGGACTTAGTATCCTTTTCCAACTGTCCTCTTACATGTAGTTTCAACTAGTTTGATAGTTACCGTAGATAACACTAAAGTCGCCAGGACAACGTTTCTTTTCGATGTACAGACGCGTTAATAGTTACATTTCTACATCCATGATTTCAGGACAGTTAGAAGGGGCTATCTGGAGAGTCTGTGTCATTTAGTGTCTTCATCTGTGTCATAGTAGGGCTATAAATGAACAAATTACTAAAATAAAACAAGAGTGGTGACGTTGATAACGGGCTACACTAAGGTCGCCATCTAGTGTTTATTTACTGAGTGTCCTCCCGCCGTCGTCGTCGCCCGAAAAAAAACCGAGTAGGATAATTTGAAACCGTATATACTTGCAGCTACAAAGCATAAAATAACACTTAAACAGGGTAGATTATACAGTCATGATATAAACTACTGTGTATCATCTTCAGTGGCACATAAAAATCGGTAGTGATGCTATCATTCGTAATATATGACGTCTGGCGACATTAGTGCAGGTGGCGACTATATTGTTATTTACGGTATTAGTATGTAGTTCAGCAGATACCCTCGTTATAGACCAATAGCTCTCCTTTTATCTGTTATTCCTATGTATTCCCTCCCTCACACACACAACAATCACTACCTCACTGGAAACCACGCCAAAATGTAGTATTGGTAACTTGATATACACCACAAATACACACACAGTCCATATAATTCTCACATCACCATAGTCTACAGGCTCACAGGTCACTATACTATGGTGAACACTATACTCACTTCATGTATTAAGGAGAGGGAAGTAAATATGTGTCCCGTATCCTTGCTTCCTGCCTCTCGTGTTTGCCTTCGTGACGACACAACAACATTTGCCTCATCTTCTGTAAATTTTCTAGGCTAAACTAAACTAAACTTAAAAGTCAGTCAGTCAGTCAGCTAATACCCAGTCACTTGTCATATTAACTGGTCATCATATCAGTCAGAAAGTCAGTCAGTCAGTCAGTCAGCTAATACCCAGTCACTTATCATATTAACGGGTCATCATATCAGTCAGAAAGTCAGTCAGTCAGTCAGTCAGTCAGCTAATACCCAGTCACTTATCATATTAACTGGTCATCATATCAGTCAGAAAGTCAGTCAGTCAGTTAGCCAGTCAGTCAGTCAGTCAGCCATGCAGTCACCCAATCAGTTAGTACATAAGTCAGTCAGTCAAGCATTCTCAAATTCTCATTAATATTAAAACAACCACGTCAGTTTAAACCATGTATGAAGTTATGAACCGAAATGTAAAACCATGGATGAATAAGATAAGATACTTTCATCCTATCTAGACACTTTGCAAGTACCAACTACAAGGTTATTGACTATACAAAGCGCCACCACGCCAGGACGAACTTGGTGGACTCGAACCCCTGACCGAATGTGCAGGGACTCTTCACACTCTAGCCAGTAACTCTACCAACCGCACCACCCTGGCGGGTAAACCATGGATGAAGTTATGAACCGAAATGTAAAACCATG
Source organism: Chionoecetes opilio (assembly GCA_016584305.1). Taxonomy (NCBI): domain Eukaryota; kingdom Metazoa; phylum Arthropoda; class Malacostraca; order Decapoda; family Majidae; genus Chionoecetes; species Chionoecetes opilio. Next base: position 398,560 of record JACEEZ010015314.1, read on the forward strand.
GATGAAGTTATGAACCGAAATGTAAAACCATGGATGAAGTTATGAACCGAAATGTTAAATCATGGATGAAGTTATGAACCGAAATGTAAAACCATGGTTGAAGTTATGAACCGAATTGTAAAACCATGTGGTATTAGTTTTCTACCGTAGATAACACTATAGTCGCCAGTCACTTGCC
>JACEEZ010015314.1:408737-411237 GCA_016584305.1 Chionoecetes opilio
AAAAGCGTGTGCGAGTGAATGAGTGATGGCGATGTGTGACGAGTGAGGAAAGGTGGAAGAATCCATGAAGATTGGTTTAAGAATTTTTTTTTTTTTTAATATGGGAAAGGTGTGATGATCCCCAAGGTTATTTTTTAATTTTAAGATTAGGAGAAACTATTACCCATCATATTGGTAGTTAGAGTAGTATAGATAGTTAGTATGTAGTTAGTATTAAGTAGTAGTAGTAAAGTAGTAGTATCTAGTAGTAGTGGAAGTAGGTAATAAGTAGGTTAAGTAGAAGTTAGTAAAGTAGTAGTAGTAGTAAGTAGTAAAAGTAAGAGTTAGTTAGAGTAAGTAGTAGTAGTATTTAGTATAGTAGTAGAGTTAGGTTATTTAGTAAGAAGGAAGTATAGTAGTAGATAGTGATAGTAGTTCAGTAGTAGTTAAAGTAGTAGTAGTATTCAAAGAGTAGTAAGTAAGTATAAAAGTAGTAAGTATACGTTAGTAAGTACAGCTTGAGTGTAGTAGTAGTAGAGTATAGTGGTGGGTGGTGGTAATAGATAGATGTGTGTAGTGAGATTCTGTGGGTAGATGGTTGGTGGCTTGGTGGGGGTGGCGGTGTGGGGTGGTGGTGTGTTGGTGGTCAGGGTGGTCGTGGGGTGGTGTGTGGGTTCGTGGGTGGTGGCGGGTCGGGGGTGGTGGGTGGTGGGTGGTTCTGGGTGGGTGAAGGGTTGGTTGCGGTGTTGGTTGGTGGGAGTGGTGGTTGGGGGGGTTGTTGGGTGTGCGGGGGTGGTGATTGGCCTTGTGGTGTGTGTGTTGGTGTGGGTTTGTTGGTGGGTGGTTGGTGGTGTGGTGGGTGCTGTGGTGGGTGGATGGGGGTGTGTCAACTCTGGTGGTGGATATTGGGGTCGGTGTGGTGTGGTGTGGTGGTTGTGTGCGGGTGGGGTGTGGGTTGGGGTTGGGTGGTCGTGGCTGGTTAAGTGGTTGGTGGTGGTGGGGGTTGGGTGTGGTTGTGGTGGTGGTGGTTGGTGCGGTTATGGTAGTGGTGGTGGTGGGTGTTTTGGTGGTGGGGTGGTGGTGTGGTTGGGTTGGTGGTGGGTGGTGGGGTTAGGGGTTGGGTTTGTGGGGTGGGGTTGGGGTGGTGGGGTGTGTCGGAGGGGGTGGGTGGTGGTGTGGTCGGTTGGTGGTGGTTGGTGGTGGTGGTGGTAGGTGGTGGAGGTGGTGGTTTGGTAGGTTTGGTGGTGTGGTATGATTGGTGTAGGGTGGGTGGTGTTTAGTGGTTAAGTTAGCGTGGTGGGTAGTTGTGCTTTTAGTTGTGTGGTAGTAGTTGTAGTAGTTGTTTTTTAGTGTATATTATTATTTAGTCGTAGTCGTAAGATTATTATCATTAGTAGTAGTAGTTTTAGTATCAGTTATTATTAGCAGTAATAGTAGTCGTAGTAGTAGGGGTGGAGGAGGAGGGAGGAGGAAGAGGAAGAGGAAGAGGAAGAAGAGGTAAGAGGAAGAGGAGAGGAAGAGGAAGAGGAGGAGGTTAGATTTTAGGAAGGAGGAGGAGGAAGAAGAAGGAGAAAGAAAGAGGAGGGAGGAGGAGGAGGAAGAATGGTGAGCAGGAGGAGGAGGAGGAGGAGAGGAGGAGGAGGAGGAGAGGAGGAGGAGGAGGAGGGAGGAGGAGGAGGAGGAAAAGAAGAAGAGCAGGAGGGAGGTGGAAGAGGAAAAAAAGAGGATAGAGGAGGATTCAGGAGGAGGTAAGAATGTAGGAGGAGGAGGAAGAAGAGGAGGAGGAGGAGGAGGAGGAGGAGGAAGAGGAGGAGGAAAGAATGGAGATTACATAGGATTACATAGGAGTAACAGACACGAGGAGACCTATTGGTCCATAAGCGAGGAGTATCACATGCTGAACTCACACATACTACTAACTAACAAATACTTGGTAAGAAAACAGTTGGAAAATGATTAATGTCCCTAAGAGGATAGGGAAACATGGAAATTTCATAGTTGCAGAATGAAGGATATGAAATCCAAGTACTAACTCAACTACCACTTACCACTACAACTAATCGATACGGGGGACGAGAGATACGAATTGCACTACAATACCCATTTACTTTACAGTGCGGTAAAGTCTGTTTTGAATGTAGTATGTGTTGCTCCGACAACATTTGATGGTAACTTGTTCCATCGATCAACGACTCTAACATTGAAATAATTTTTTCCGGAGATCGGTGATTGCAACGTTGACGTTTTTAGGTTTTAAACATTATTTCTTGTGTCACTGAGTTGAAAAGCTCGAATAGGTCCTCTGATAATGACATCAAAACCTTTTAGATCTTAAAGGTTTCTATCAAGTCCCCACGGATTCTACGATCTTTAGGAAACTATTAATTTACGCCAGTCTCTCTTCATAAGATGAATTTCGCAGAGATGGAATTTGTCTGGTTGCGTTCTTTGCACTGATTCCAATTTGGCTTGATCTTTTACGAAACAGGGCGACCAGAATGGAACGGCATATCCAAGTGCG
>JACEEZ010015314.1:423737-426237 GCA_016584305.1 Chionoecetes opilio
CTTGGTTCCACGGGTCTTAGGGTAAGCAGCAGCTCACTTCACTCGCGACCAACTAGATAAGATTTAGGATAGATAGATACATAGATAGGTAATGAGCAAATATAAAGCATGATAGTATGATTAGGTAAGATTTAGCGTCAATAACACTATAGTCGCCACTGCACTAATGTCGCCAGGTGCCATATATTACGAATTTTAGCATCACTACAGACTTGCATGTGCCACTGAAGACAGGTACATAACATAAACTACTGTACATGCCTCTTCCGTGGCACATACAAGTCTGTAGTGAGGCTTTAGTGGTGAAATTCGTAATATATGGCACCTGGCGACATTAGTACAGGTGGCGACTATAGTGTTATCTACGGTACAACACAGATAGATCAATTCCAAATCTGCCTCGCGCACTTTAGCATTTAACCCCTTCACACCCAGATCTTTCCTTTGCTATATATATAAAATCGTATGTTGTTAGCCATAAAATTACGAAAAATAACTTAATATACCAAATTTACTAGTGGACAAAGATACTAAACAGGTCATAGCTATTAATATTTGTTTATAGTCACTAAAAATCGTCTCATGGTAGCCAAATTACAATGGAAATTACGTTCTGGGCCTCAAGGGGTTAAGGCACAACATTTCTACATCAATATAAATACAGTTATTATAGCATCATTATCATTATTATTATTATTGTTTTGTCATTAGCATCATTACAATTACTATTTTTATCACAATTATTACATTTCCCTCGCAATTTTTTTTTTTTACATCCCAACATCTATCCCTACTACTACTTTTTAAACAATCACTCAGACATACATCCAGTCAGTCAGTCAGTCAGTCAGTCAGTCAGTCAGCTAATACCCAGTCACTTATCATATTAACTGGTCATCATATCAGTCAGTCAATCAGTCAGTCAGTCAGTCAGTCAGTCAGTCAGCCAGTCACCCAATCAGTCAGTCAGTCAGTTAGTTAGTCAGCCAGCCAGCCAGCCAGTCAGTCAGTTAGTCCCCCAGCCAGCCAGTCAGTCAGTTAGTCCGCCAGCCAGCCAGTCAGTCAGTTAGTCCGCCAGCCAGCCAGTCAGTCAATCAGTCAGTCAGCCAGTCAGTCAGTCAGTCAGTCAATCTCTCTATTTTTGTACATTTCTCCATCTATATTTACCATTCTCCATTATTTTGTTACATCCCTCCATCTATATTTACCATTCTCCATTATATTTTTTACCTCTCGTCATCCTTTATTAACCATTCATCTTCCTATTTTCTACATCCCTCCATCCTTTCTTCCATTCATCTGTAAGTTCTTTCATAATCATACATACATATACAAAGGCAGTCAAGTAAAAGGCCGAGACATTCCTGCTGTGATCACGTCCGTAGCGGCAAAGACAACAACAGTTTGACATCACGTGCAGAAACCTTTCATGTCCACACACACAAAACCCAGCCAACAAACGTCCTCCTGAACCTGTTACTCCAGTGAACGGTTCCTGACACCTCTCTCTTCCTTTCCCTGGCCCAAACCCTACCCTAACCCTGCCCTACCCTACCCTGCCCTACCCTGACACCTCCTTCTGGCCCTAACTCACACCCTAACCCGGCCCTACCCTACCCTGAGACCTCCTTCTGGCCCTAACCCGGCCCTATCCTACCCTGACACCTCCTTCTGGCCCTAACCCATACCCTAACCCTGCCCTCCCCTATCCTGACCTACCCTGAAACCCTCCTCTCTCTATCCTCCTTCTATCCTCTGGCCCTAATCCTACCCTAACCCTGCCCAACCTTATGTTCTCGGCCGGAGGGAGAGGTGGGTGGGGAGGAACCGTCAACTTTACTATTCTTTTACCTCTAACACGTAGAAACTATAGTGGTAGAAAGTAGTCACACAGGCAGCCTCGTTTGGGCCAGTAGGGCTGTTGCTGTCTGTTCTTCCTTTGCATTCCTTTGTATCCTACCCTGACACCCAATCTCCTATCACCTGGCCCTAACCCTGCCCTGACACAGCCCTCTTTCACAGTGGTGTAAGGGGCGGTCTAATATAAGTTTTTAAGTGGTTCAAGGGATACAATAAAGGCGATGTAGGAAAAGTTCTCACGACTAGTAACCAGGGTAGAACAAGAAGTAACGGATTCAAGCTGGAAAAGCGTAGATTTAAAAAAGAAATGGGGAAACTGGTTCACAAATAGGGTGGTGAATGATTGGCATGGACTCAGTAGACAGGTAGTTAGTGTGGAGTCAATAGGGAGTTTTAAAAGGAGGCTGGATAAATTCATGGATGGGGATGAAAGGTGGATGTAGGTAGTGTTAAGTAACAGGAACTACCACGTGTAGGTCTCCCAGCCTCTTGTAGCTTCCTTATGTTCTTATGTTCTCTTTCTCTCCCCCTTCTATCCCCTAACCCTTCCCCTAAACACCCCCTATATCTCCCCCCCCTCTCTATCTCCAGGCCCTAACCCACACCTTAACCCCGCCCTGCCCTTAAACAACCCCGCCTC
>JACEEZ010015314.1:431237-438737 GCA_016584305.1 Chionoecetes opilio
TTCATCCCCCTCATGTAACCAACCCTTCTCTCTCTCTCTCTCTCTCTTAAGGGTTAGTAGTAGTAGTAGTAGTAGTAGTAGTAGTAGTAGTTTGTATATTAGTAGTTTGTAGGAGTTGGAGTAGTAGTAGTTTGGAGTAGTAGTATAGTAGTAAGTAGTAGAAGTAGTAGTTTAGTAAAGTAGAGTAGTAGTATAGTAGTAGGGAATGTAGTAGAGTAGTAAGTTAGTAGTAGTAGTATAAGTAGATAGTGTAGTAGTAGTAGAGTTAGTAGGGGGGTTTTGTAGTATGTAGAGTAGTAGTGTAGTAGTGTAGTAGTAGTAGTAGTAGTATAGTATAGTAGTATAGTAGTAGTGGCATAAATAGTAGGTATTAGATTAGTAGTAGTGTATAGTAGTTAGTAGTAAAAGGGAGTGTATATAGTATAGTAGTATGGAGTAGTAGTAGTTAAAGTAGTAGTATAGTTAGTAGTAGAGTAGTAGAGTAAATATATGTAGTATAGTATTAGGGGGGTGGAGTAGTAGTATAGAGTAGTATAGTAGTAGTAGTAGTAGTAGTATAGTGAGTGTAGTATATTAGTAATATAGTAGTAATTTGTAGTAGAGTAGTATAGTGGTAGTAGTAGTAGTATAGTAGTAGTAAGTAGTAGTAGTAGTTGTAGTATAGTAGAGTAGTAGTGTAGTAGTAGTAGTAGTTTAGTAGAGTGTAGTAAATAGGTAGTAGTAGTATAGTAGTGTTTGTAGTAGTAGTAGATAGTAGTAGTATTAGTAGTAGTATAGTAGTAGTAGTGAGTGTAGTATAAGTAGTAATTAGTAGATAGTATATAGTGTAGGGGTAGAGTAGTAGTATAAGTGTAGTAGTAGTGAGTAGTAATAAATAATATTTAAGTATAGAATTAAAAGGAAGTAAGGAATTTTTAAAAGATAGTATAGATTATTTTATAGTAGTAGTAGTATAGTAGAGTAGTGAGTTTTTAGTTTAGTAGTATAGTAGTAGTATAGTAGTTGAGTTGGTGTAAAATTTATTTATTGAAAGGGGGGGGGGGGGGGGGGGGGGGGGGGGGGGGGGGGGAAAAGATGTGGTTTTTGTATATTGAGGTTAATTGAGTATATTTGAGGGAGTTAAGTGTTTAGAAGAGTTTTGAGAGTGTGTGGGGGGGGTTTTTTTTTTTATTTTGTTTTTTTTTTTTTTTTTTTTAAAAGGGGGGAAAATTTTTATAGTTTAAAATTTTTTGGGGGTTTTTTTTTTTTTTTGTTTTTTTTTTAAAAAAAAAAAGTTTACCCTTTTAAAGGTTTTTTGGGGGGTTTTTTTGTAGTAGGGGGGGGGGGGGGGGGGGAAAAAAAAAAAAAAAAAAAAAGGGGGTTTTTAAAAAAAAATTTAAAAAAAATTTTTTTTTTTAAAAATTTTTTTTTTTGTTTTTTTTTTTTTTTTTTTTTTTTTTTTTTTTTTTTTTAAAAAAAATAAAAAAAAAAAAAAAAAAAAAAAAAAAAAAAAAAAAAAAAAAAAAAAAAAAAAAAAAAAAAAAAAAAAAAAAAAAATTTTTTTTTTTTTTTTATCCCCCAACTGTTCAAAAGAGAGCCTTGTTTTGAAGGAGGTGTGTTTTTTGTGTGTGTGTGTGTGTTTACTATTTTTCTCTCTCCTTTTCTCTCCCTTTTCTCTCTCTCCCCTCTCCCCCTCTCTCTCTCTCTCTCCCCTTCTCTATCTCTCTCTCTCTCTTTCTGCTATTTAAAAAATATATCGTCCCTTTTCAAAATTTTACCCTCTCCTCTCTCTCTCTTCCCCCTCTCTTCTCTCTCTCTCTCCCCCCCCCCCCCCCCCCACCCCGGAAAAAAGGGGGAAGCAAAGGGGCAAGCGGTTCCTCACACCAAAGATGAAACCCGGGGTTCAACTCCAAAATTGGGGAATTTTATGTAGGTGATGGGGTGGTGGGACCAAACACACACACACCCCCCCCCACACACAAAACCACACCACAACACCAACCTCTTGCGTCAAAACAAATGCATGCGGAAATTAAAAAAAACAACAACAAACTACTTCACTAAAAACCATCTACTACAACAAAAAACAACTCTACTACTACAACAAAAAACAACAACAAACACCCCACAAAAAAACCACTACAACAACACCACAAACAAACCACCCCCCCACACCACCCAACAACAACAAAACAAAAACACCACCACACCACAACAACCCAACACAACAACACCACCCAACAACAACACACCACAACCACCACCAAAAACCCCCACCACCACAACCCAACAACACCCACCACCACCAAACACAACAACAACACCACCACCACCACACACCACCACCACCACCCCACCCCCAACAACAACAACAACAAACCACCACCCCAAACCCCCACCACCACAACCCCACCACCACCACACCACAACTACCACAATTGCATAACCAAATGAGGGGACGTAACATAGCTAACTTAGCGCACGGGGGGCACGAGGGGGGGGGACGTTAGGTCATAACTCGTGCCCGTGTATACAAGGAACCCGACTAGGGGCAAGTAAGGGTTTAAAGGGGGAAGGAAGGGGGGAAGGAAGGGAAGGGGGAAAAGGGAAGAGGGGGAAGGAAGGAAGGGGAAAGGGAAGGGAAGGAAGGGGAAGGGAAGGGGAAGGAAGGAAAAGGGAAAGGGGGGGGGAAGGGGAAAGGGAAGGGAAAAGGGGGGAAGGGAAAGAAGGGGGAACTTGTGGGAAGGGGAAAAGGGAAAAGGAAGGGAAAGGAAGGGAAGGGAAGGAAGGGAAAAGGGAAGGAAAGGGAAGGGGAAAGGGAAGGAAGGGGGGGAAGGGAAGGAAAAAGGGGAAAAGGGGAAAGGAAAGGGAAAGGAAAAGGGAAAGGAAGGGAACTTGTGGGAAGGAAGGGAAAAAAAAGGGAAGGGGGGGGAAGAAGGAAGGAAGGGAAGGAAGGGGGGGAAGGGAAGAAGGGAAAGGAAGGGAAGGGAAGGAAGGAAGGGGGAAGGAAGGGAAAGGGGAAGGAAGGGAGAAGGGGAAGGAAGGGGAAGGAAAGAAGGAAGGGGGGGAAGGAAGGGAAAGGGGGAAAGGAAAAAGGAAGGGAAGGGAAGGGAAAGGGAAAAGGGGAAGGAAAGAAGGGAAAAGGGAAGGGGAAAGGAAGGGAAGGAAGGAAGGAAAAGGAAGGGGAAAGGGGGAAAGGAAAGGGGAAAGGGAAAGGAAGGAAGGGAAGGAAAGGAAAAGGGAAGGGAAGGGAAGGGGAAGGAAGGGAAAGGGGAAAAGGGGGAAGGGGGAAAGGGAAAGGGGGAAAAGGAAGGGAAAGAAGAAGGGAAAGGAAGGGAAGGAAGGGGGTGAAGGGAAGGAAGGGAACTTGTGGGGAAAGGGGAAAGGGAAGGGGGGAAAGGGAAAAGGAACTTGGGGGGAAGGGGGGGAAAGGGAAAGGAAAGGGGGGAAAAGGAGGGGAAGGAAAGGGGAAAGGAAAGGGGAAAAAGGGAAGGGAAGGGAACTTTTTGGGAAGGGAAGGAAGGGGGGAAGGAAAGGGAAAAGGGGAAGGGGGAAAGGAAGGGAAGGGGAAGGGGGGAAAAGGAAGGGGAAGGGAAGGGGGGAAGGGGGAAGGGAAGGAGAAGGAAGGAAGGGGGGGGGAACTACCCGGGCCCAGGGCTGAAAGAAAAAAAAAACACACACACACACACAACCCCCAAACCCCACACACAGGCACACACACCCCCACATATACGGGTACTATTTTTTTCTTAGTACAAATTAGATGATGTGAGAGGGGAACGGGGAGGAAGAGAAGGAAGGGACGTGATTTTTGAGGAAAAGGGAAAAGGAAAGGGGGGGTGGAAGGAGGAAGGGGAAAAGGGGGAAGGAAGGAGGGGGGAGGAGGAGGAGGAGGGAAGGAGGAGGAGGGGGAGGAGGAGGAGAATACAAAGGGAAAAACAGACAGCAACAAGCCACTACTGGGCCAAACGAGGGTTCTGTGTGCTACTTTCTACCACTTATAGTTTCTACTGTTAGAGGTAAAAGAATAAAGTTGAAGGTTCCTCGAGGGGTTGGGAGGGGAGGAGGAGGAGGGAGGAGGGGAAAGAGGGGGAGGGGAGGGGAAAAAAGGAGGGGAAGGGAGGGGGAAAATGATAGGGTTTAAATTGTAAAAAAAAAGGGAAAGGGCCAAAGTAGGCCAAGATGAAAAGGGGAAAAAAACGGGGAATTTTTTGTTTAAAAAACACACACACACACACCACACCACACACACACACCCCACACACACCACCACACACACACACATACACACACACCCACACACACACACAAAGGGGAACTCCGTATGTAAGGGTTTGCAAGCTCGGCTCCCCAAACCCAAAGTCCCGGGTTCGTCCCCGGGCGGAGCGAAGACAGACGGGGGTCTTCTTAAAAACCCCACCCCTTCCCCCCCACAGTGAATGGGTACCGGGGGGTGTCACCCGGGGGGTTTTGTGACCCGCCCCCCGGGGCTGGGGGGCTTCGGCCCAACACTAAGCACAAAGGGATGAATGTAAAATAAATGTTATAGGGAAAAGGGGGCCATACAGCTTGCTCAGGCCCTGAAAAATTTTACAACTAGATAATACCACCACATCTCATCAAACCTTTGATAAAATACTCGAAAATGAAGTAATTTTGCTAATTTTTTTTAAACTATAGGCTCAGTTTAAAATTTCTCAGATACTTAGGGGGCTGGACAGGGGGACGTGTTTGGGGGGGTAAAGGTGGATGTAGGTAGTGTTAAGTAACAGGAACTACCCCCCGTGTAGGTCTCACGGCCTCTTGTAGTTTCCCTTATGTTCTTATGTTCTTATGGGCAAGAGTGTCATAAATTCAAAGTTTTATCAAATGTTCTTAAACACTGAAGATTATATATTAATAATTACGAAGAGAGAGAGAAACAAAAAAGAGAAAAAAAAGAAAAAAACCAGATAGAGAGAGGAGAAAAAATAGAAAAAAAAATTTAAAAAAAAGAAAGGGAGGGGGAGAAAAAACAAGAGAGAGAGAAAAGGGGAAAAGAGGGGGGGGAAAAAGGGGAGAAAAGAGAGAGAGAGAGAGAGAGAGAGAGAGAGGAGAGAGAGAGAGAAGGGGAGGAGAGAAAAGAGAGAGTAGAGAGAGAGGAGGAGGGAAGGAGAGAGAGACATACACAGAAGAAAAAAAAAAAAGGAGGAGGGAAAAGAGAGAAAGAGAGAGAACATACCGGACACAGAGAAGAAAAAAAAAAAAGAAAGAGAAAGGGAAAGAGAAAAAAAGAGAGACATACACAAGGACCAAAGAAAAAAAAAAAAGAAAGTGAGAGAGAAAGGAAAAAGAAGACATAACAGAGAAAGAAAAAAAAAAGAAAGAAAAGAGAAGGGAAGAGGAGAAAAGAGAGAGACACACACAGAGACACAGAGAGAGAAAAAAAAAAGAGAGAGAGGCAAAGAGAGAAGAGAGAGAGACATACAGAGACACAGAGAGAAAAAAATAAAGAAAGAGAGAGAGAGACAGTGTGAGAGAGAGAGGAGAAACGAGAGAGAGAGGTAGGCAGTGAGTACAGGTAAAGATCATATCCCCAACAAGAAGGTGGTGTAAAAGGCCCTTGTGGCTAGTGTGTGGTGGCGCGGCGGTAAAAGTGACGCCCCGCCCCACACACAGTATATAAGCCAGCCCCGCACTCCCACTCGTCACTTCTTCGATCGCCGCCGACAACATGAGGCATCAGGTGGGCTTGACTTACTTACCTCTGGCTTGCCTAGCTGGCTTGCTATTCAGTGTTTACAAATCTTACCACCTCTCTCTCTCTATCTATCTCTTTTTTTTGTTTTTTTTCCCTTTCTCTCTCTTCTTTTCTCTCTCTCTCTCTCCCCTCTCTCCCCTCCCCTCCTCTCTTCTCGTCTCCTCTCCTTTTCTCTCTCTCTCTCTCTCTCTCTCTCCCTCTCTCCTTACCTACAGCTTCACTAACTATACTGATATTATTCTTGAGTGTTTCTTAAGTCTCTCTCTCTCTCTCTCCTCTCCTCTCTCTTTCCTGGGTGTTCTCTCTCTCTCCCCTCCCCTCCTCCTTCTCCTTACTCTCCCTTCTTTCTCTAGGTCCTTCCCTCTCTCTCTCTCTCTCTCCCCTCTCTCCCCTCTCTTCGTCTCTCTCTCTCTCTCTCTCTCTTCTCCCTTCCTCCTTCCTCTCTTCTCTCTCTCTCCTTACAAAACCGCTTCACTAACTATACTGATATTATTCTTGAGTGTTTCTTAAGTCTCTCTCTCTCCTCTCTCCCCCTCCTCTCCTCTCCTCTCTCTCTTCTCCCCTCTCTTTGCATTTACTACAATTTTTTGTCTTACTCAAACCATTCATTTTTTACGTGTTGTGTGTGTGTGTGTTGTGGGGGGTGGTGTGGGTGTGTGTGTGTGTGTGTGTGTGTGTGTGTGGGGGTGTGTGTGTGTGTGTGTGTGTGTGTGTGGGGGTGTTTACCTATTTATATTTTTTACACGATAGAGTCACGCTTGTTTAGCCAATCAATCAATCAATCAATCAATCATTTAGTCCCTTTTTATACCCTTACTATTGTTTATATCGCACATAGCTATCTATAAATACCCCCCCCCCATTTTTGTCTCTATCGGACATAACTTTAAACTTGAAGATAGAATTGCTACACTTTTTTCTAACAATTAAACAACTTTAAAAACAACGAAAATTTACTATTGCATTCCATAAACCTATTTTTTTTTCTATTTGGTGAAAAAAACCTTTATTTATTTATAGCCATATTGCCTTTTTTTTCTATTGATGTGTGTGTGTGTGTGTGTGTGTGTGTGTGTGTGTGTGTGTGTGTGTGTGTGTGTGTGTGTGTGTGTGTGTGTGTCCAAAGCAAAGTCACTGGGTAGCTAAGGTCATGAACTGAAGGTCACATCATACATAGAATAGGTCAAGTGGAGCGTATCATTCATTGGTCAGGTCACTTTACATTTGGGTATAAGTCATGGTAAACTACAAATGTCAGAGGTCAAAGGGCAGGAGGTCAGGGGGTGAAGGTCAAATATTGAGTCCCAAACTTAACCTATTTCAACCCCTTCACGCCCACATCTTTCCTTTGCTATAAAAAAGTGTCTGTTGTCGAGCCATAAAATTACAAAAGTAACTGAATATACCAAATGAGTTAGTGGACAAGGATACTAAACAGGTCATATCTATAAAATATTGCTTATAGTCACTAAAAATCATCTAATGGCGCCCAAATTACAATGGAAATTACGTTCTGGGCCTCAAGGGGTTAAGGACCTACACACCTCGATCTATATTCCTTATAAATAAATAATGATAATAAATAATAATAATAATAGTGTAAGGTTCAAGTTCAATGTATTCTGGTATCACTGCCGCGGAAAATACCACGTGTAGGTCTCGCGGCCTCTTGTAGCTTCCTTGTGTTCTTATGTTCTTATGTTCTAAAATAATAGTAATATTGAGAGGTTCAAGTACAAAGGCATCTGGTATCATTGCCACGGTAAACAGTAGCATATTTT
>JACEEZ010015314.1:443737-533737 GCA_016584305.1 Chionoecetes opilio
CTAAGCCTATCTTAAATTTCAGCCTCTTTCTCTGCTATTAATAACAAATGATCCACATACAAAGCCTCCCACGCAAGATCATATCCTACATCACGTTACGAAACCATCACAAGACATCAGTAACTCCCCTGTCACTCACACACACGTCGCCACTGTTCTACAAGTCATTCCTCAATTTCTAACTTTCTCACCGTTCACCTGACCACTTCTTCTGGAGCTTAACAGGAGGAAAAACTAACACTACAATACTTTCCTCAGCGTTAAAGTTTTCTCCTGCATCTGCCACAAAGTATATACTGCACATATGATCTCTCTGACTGGTGTGAACATAAGAAGAAAATAAGGAAGCTACAAGAGGCTGTGAGACCTATATGTGGTAGTTCCTGTCTGGTGTGAACATAAGAAAATAAGGAAGCTACAAGAGGCTGTGAGACCTACACGTGGTAGTTCCTGTCTGGTGTGAACATAAGAAAATAAGGAAGCTACAAGAGGCTGTGAGACCTACACGTGGTAGTTCCTGTCTGGTGTGAACATAAGAAAATAAGGAAGCTACAAGAGGCTGTGAGACCTACACGTGGTAGTTCCTGTCTGGTGTGAACATAAGAAAATAAGGAAGCTACAAGAGGCTGTGAGACCTACACGTGGTAGTTCCTGTCTGGTGTGAACATAAGAACATAAGAAATAAGGAAGCTACAAGAGGCTGGGAGACCTACACGTGGTAGTTCCTGTCTGGTGTGAACATAAGAACATAAGAAAATAAGGAAGCTACAAGAGGCCGCGAGACCTGCACGTGGTAGTTCCTGTTACTTAACACTACCTATATCCACCTTTCATCCCCATCCATGAATTTATCCAGCTCATTTTAAAACTCCCTATTGACTCCGCACTAACCACCTGTCTACTGAGTCCATCCAATACTTTACCACCCTATTTGTGAGCCCATACTGCTGTCTATCTAAGCCTCTAAGGTATCCTCGCCCTTATCAAACCTTCCACTATCATCTTTATCACCTAATCCAGTAGCCTTACTAGTCCACACTGCCACCTGTTCCTTGTAGCTCCCTCAAGGGGGATTGACCTCTTCTGAAGGTCTCCATTTCACCTGTTCATGCACCTCAATCTCACATCTTCCAATCCTCTCACTCTTACATCTCCTCTCTCACTCACTTACTCTAACACTCTATATAGTACTCTAATAACACTGTATCTTCCCAGTTATAAGGGGATCGTCCTCTCACACTTTCACCATCTATTGTACTCATATATACGTACACCCCCACAGCCAACTTGGAGTACACACACCACACACACACACACACACACACATCAGTATACGTAGCTTTTCCTATGAAAATGACGTATTTCCTATACATTTAAAACCTGACCTATCTACAAAGACTCAAGAAGCTTCAACAACCATCCTTAAGATATAGAAGAATTAGGAAAGATTAACTGACATAGTACTGGAAATATCTACAAATGTTCAATGGTCGCTATGAGGAGGACGTGTGTGATATATTATGTGTGTGAAATAAACCATCAAGAATACATAAGAACATAAGAACATAAGGAAGCTACAAGATGCCGCGAGACCTACACGTGGTAGTTCCTGTTACTGAACACTACCTACATCCACCTTTCATCCCCATCCATGAATTTATCCAGCCTCCTTTTAAAGCTCCCTATTGACTCCGCACTAACTACCTGACGACTGAGTCCATTCCAATCATTTACCACCCACAGGAATACCCACACAGCACATGGGCACAGCGTGGTCATACCCAAGACACGCAGACACCACCAAAAGGAAGGACCCACTCCAGAACATTTTTGAAGCCAATCTTACTGGGCGACATTCCTTGGATATCCAGAAGAGTGGTAGTAGCATAGCATAGTGGTATATAGCATAACATAGCATAGGTAGTAGGCATACCTGTTAAATTACAGCTTTTTGGTATTATCTTCCCCATTGGGTATGTTGTGTGACCCCTCCCCTCCCTTGCCTTGCTGTGCTTATGAATCTTCCAGTGACACAAACACATTTTCACTACACAAACAATCGACGGGGTATATATGGCGGCACAAGATTATATAGACATTAAAAGAAGAAATATATATATAAATTATGATCCTATGCAGTAATAAGAAGCACTTCTGGATCTTACACACACAGACATATGAACCATTGCATCCAGGAAGGATTTTATGAATAAATATCTTGTCGCGCAGTAGCTTAAAAATGTCCTTACTGGGCGACAGTTTTCCATCACTGGGAGACATTTTGGTCGCCCAGTTAGCATGTAAAAAATGCACTGCTCCACTCAGTATAAGAACAGTTAACATGCATTTACCCAGCCTTCTTTAAAGCTCCCTATTGACAATGATATATATTACCAATGAAACAATCCACATTACCTTATAACGTTGCTGCTGACAGGGGGCCACTAGAACAGCTCCTGACGATACGGGCCACTGGGGGCACTAGAACAGGTGCTGACACGGGGCCACTAGAACAGGTGCTGACACGGGGCCACTAGAACAGGTGCTGACACGGGGCCACTAGAACAGGTGCTGAAACGGGGCCACTAGAACAGGTGCTGACGATACGGGGGCCGGGGCCACAAGAACAGGTGCTGACGATACGGGGCAACTAGAATAGGTGCTGACAGGGGGCCACGAGAACTCCTGACACGGGCCCACTAGAATAGGTGCTCACATATCGGCTTATATTTACAGTTCTAAGTCCTGATGAGCGCTGAAATACGCCCCCCTGTATTTCTAGATATTCTATGTGGCTGTGGGTATCTTTTCTTCACTGTAGCTGGTTGTATGAGCGAGAAATACGTCTGTTTTAACACACACTCGGAGATTTTCCACCACCACGCTGGTTTGTTTATTTATTTTTATGACGTCACGTCCGCTAAAATGGCTATTGATGACGTCACTTGCATTCCATCGGTCATATTTCCTGAACCATCATTATTTAAGCGTATTTGAATCAGGAAAATATTGAATAAAAATAAGAATATGCATAAAACATCAAAATATAGGCGCTGAAATGTGTAAGTAAGGAAATAAATGGTTTGTTTGGGTATTTAATGACGTCACGGCGGCGTCATGCTTTTCATGACGTCACATCCGTCTCAGGTTATTTTTCTTACTGCTTGTTGTTTAATTGCTGTTGTTGTCGTTGGATTGTTGTTTTTCCTTGTTGTTGTCGTTGCTGCTTGTTGTTGCTTTCCCCCTAGACGAGCCGACACCACAGAAAGCACTGCCTTCCTGCCGGGTTTATTAACAGTCGAACATAAGACGCGTGGTTGTTGAGGGAGAGAGAGAGGGAGGGATGGAGGGGAGGCAAGGAGGAGTGAAGGGGGGGGAGGTAGGGAGGAAGGACATGGGGGGTGAACGGCGGGGAAGGCAAGGAAGGCGGACGACAGCGGCATAGCTTCGTTTTCATTCCCTCTTCCTCTCCTTAATTTCCTTCCTCATTCATTCCTTCCTTCCCTCATTCCTTCCTCATTCCTTCTTCCTTCATTTCCTTCCTTCTCTCTCTCTCTCTGGTCAGCATGGGCCTCGTTTGGGTGAGGTACAGAGAGACATGTTTACTTATCGATAGCTAACTAATTGGTGGCTAAATCATGCAAAAGACCAATGGAGAAGGTGTAGGAAAAGATAATCTAGCTATACAATGCGTAAAAATAGTAGAAATCGCTGTAAATAAGGAGAAATAGGCGAAAACCACATTTGGTGTTACGAAGAGTGCCAATTTGCCCACAAGAAGAAGATCACCATGTTGGAAGCGATTAGAAAACGGGCTATGAAGGAACACAGGCTACACTGTGGTATTTTGAGTGTCTGAACTCTCTTATTTGCAATGTGTCGTCATTTTATCACCCTATGGCTTCGCTACCTGGACCTGCCATACAGTGCTCACAAGATAGCATGTTGCTGATTATCCCCCCAACGTTTGAAGACAAGACGTGGCCCCTGCTCTTTAAAAGGAGTCTGGATAAATTCATGGATGGGGATGAAAGGTGGATATAGGTAGTGTTAAGTAAGAGAAACTACCTCGTGTAGATTTCGCGGCCTCTTGTAATTTCCTTATTTTCTTATGCAAATAATGGATCTGAATACCTGGGAGGGAGGCTGACTGAGTAACACCACCTGGGAGGGAGGCTGACGAAATAACACCACCTGGGAGGGAGGCTGACGAAGTAACACCACCTGGGAGGGAGGCTGACGAAGTAACACCACCTGGGAGGGAGGCTGACGAAGTAACACCACCTGGGAGGGAGGCTGACGAAGTAACACCACCTGAGAGGGAGGCTGACGAAGTAACACCACCTGGGAGGGAGGCTGACGAAGTAACACCACCTGGGAGGGAGGCTGACGAAGTAACACCACCTGGGAGGGAGGCTGACGAAGTAACACCACCTGGGAGGGAGGCTGACGAAGTAACACCACCTGGGAGGGAGGCTGACGTACTGAATGGAGTCAGGAGTCAATAGCGATGTCAATAGTCAATAGCGATGTCAATAGAGAGCTTTAAAAGGAGGCTGGATAGTGTTATGGATGGGGATGAAAGGTGGAATGTAGGTAGTATTAAGTAACAGGAACTACCACGTGTAGGTCTCACAGCCTCTTGTAGCTTCCTTATGTTCTAATGTTCTCATGTATTGTGATTGGCTTAAAGGAATAATTAGTAATATACTTTTGCATGAAGCGTGAGTCCAGTCTTAATCAGTGTAAGAATGAAGCAAGAAATAAAACAGTACAATATTTTCTTAATAACTTCCCAACATAACATTGATTCAGTCAAGCACACAACATTCTTCCTCCAGTCAATACAAAATAAACAACAGAGTAACATTTAACTTTTATTCGGTTTCTGTACATATTAAACTATTAAATACAGGTATACATAATTAAAAAAAAACGAGATCTTGACTGAACAAAATATCCAAACTCATAGTCGCTCCCAAAATTTTGACTCCTGGTGATCTGGAAACTAAGACCGACAAATTTCGTGAAAAGCTGCTATTTGCATGATCCCTCCCTGTCATCACTAAATATTTACAACACTCCTGCATTGCCCCTAGCTGGTAAAGAGGCCCTTGTTGCTCCTCCACATAGTTTGGGAGGGAATAAGCTGTGTGTGCGAGAGCAGATGTGTGTGGTAGGTAATCTTTCTCTTGCAGTGCTTTCTCTCCTGTCCCTTTACCTCAGCGCCCAGCAAGTACTCAGTCATAGATGTCCTCCTTGTCAGCCACGTACCGGATGATGTCAGCCGGCCGCAGCAGCTTCTCGGCGTCAGCATCGGGGATTTCAAAGCCTGCGGACAGTTAGGAGCATAAGAAAATAAGGAAGCTACATAAGAACAGAACATAAGAAAGCTACATAAGAACATAAGAAAATAAGGAAGCTACATAAGACCATAAGGAAGCTACATAAGAACATAAGGAAGCTACATAAGAACATAAGGAAGCTACATAAGAAAATAAGGAAGCTACATAAGAACATAAGGAAGCTACATAAGAACAGAACATAAGAAAGCTACATAAGAACATAAGAAAATAAGGAAGCTACATAAGAACATAAGGAAGCTACATAAGAACATAAGGAAGCTACATAAGAACAGAAGGAAGCTACATAAGAAAATAAGGAAGCTACATAAGAACAGAAGGAAGCTACATAAGAAAAACATAAGAAAGCTACATAAGAACATAAGGAAAAATAAGGAAGCTACATAAGAACATAAGAAAGCTACATAAGAACATAAGGAAGCTACATAAGAACATAAGGAAGCTACATAAGAAAATAAGGAAGCTACATAAGAACATAAGGAAGCTACATAAGAACATAAGGAAGCTACATAAGAACATAAGGAAGCTACATAAGAACATAAGGAAGCTACATAAGAACATAAGGAAGCTAATAGACATAAGGAAGCTACATGACAAGGAAGCTACATAAGACATAGACATAAGGAAGCTACATAAGAACATAAGGAAGCTACATAAGAACATAAGGAAGCTACATAAGAACATAAGGAAGCTACATAAGAAAATAAGGAAGCTACATAAGAACATAAGGAAGCTACATAAGAAAATAAGGAAGCTACATAAGAACATAAGGAAGCTACATAAGAACATAAGGAAGCTACATAAGAACATAAGGAAGCTACATAAGAACATAAGGAAGCTACATAAGAACATAAGGAAGCTACATAAGAACATAAGGAAGCTACATAAGAACATAAGGAAGCTACATAAGAAAATAAGGAAGCTACAAGAGGCTGGGAGACCTACACGTGGTAGTTCCTGACACTTAACACTACCTACATCCACCTTTCATCCCCATCCATAAATTTATCCACACTCCTTTTAAGGCTCCCTAATGACTCCGCACTAACCACCTGACGACCGAGTCCATTCCAATCATTTACCACCCTATTTGTGAACCAGTTTTTCCCTATTGTTTTCTTAAATCTACAAATTCAAAACAGACATTGGCCTTAACCCCTT
The DNA here is from genome assembly GCA_016584305.1 of Chionoecetes opilio. Classification (NCBI taxonomy): domain Eukaryota; kingdom Metazoa; phylum Arthropoda; class Malacostraca; order Decapoda; family Majidae; genus Chionoecetes; species Chionoecetes opilio. Next base: position 450,262 of record JACEEZ010015314.1, read on the forward strand.
CACGCCCAGATCTTTCCTTTGCTATATAAAATTGTCTGTTATTAGCAGAACAAAAACATAACACAACCAAAAAGTAACTAAATAAACCAAATTAGCTAGTGGACAAGGATACTAAACAGGTCATATCTATATAATATTGCTTATAGTCACTAAAAATCGTCTAATGGTACCCAAATTACAATGGAAATTATGCTCTGGGTCTCAAAGAGTTAAGCAACAACCAGGCACGTACCAAACTCGTCCTCCATGGCCATGATGACCTCCACGTGATCAAGAGAATCCAGCCCGAGGTCCTGCATGAAGTGTGACTCCACCGCCAGCTGTGGACAAGGCACTCGGCATTAATCTATGTAGCTACACGTCTTTAACACTACCCATTACAGGTCTTAATCATCGGGTGTTGCTTCTTTGGCATTACATTACCGTCAAGTGGTACTACTACAGACATACGTATATACTACAGACAATCCTATGACCTAATTACTTCATAGAGTAAATATTGATTGACCACAAAAAATACAAATATACGATGCAGCAATTTGTGTCTGGTGCATGAGAGAGAGAGAGAGAGAGAGAGAGAGAGGAGAGAGAGAGAGAGAGAGAGAGAGAGAGAGAGAGAGAGAGAGAGAGAGAGAGAGAGAGAGAAAAGAGAGAGAGAGAGAGAGAGAGAGAGAGAGAGAAGAGAGAGAGAGAGAGAGAGACGTAGATAGATAGATAGAGATAGAGAAAAGAAAGAAAAGAGAGTAGATAGAGAGAGAGAGAGAGAAGAGAGAGAGAGAGAGAGAGAGAGAGAGAGAGAGAGAGAGAGAGAGAGAGAGAGACGAGATAGATAGGATAAGAGAAAGAGTAGATAGATAGAGAGATAGAGAGAGAGAGAGAGAGAGAGAGAGGAGAGTAGAGAGAGAGAGAGAGAGAGAAGAAGAGAGAAGAAGAGAGAGAGAGAGAGAGAGAGAGAGAGAGAGAGAGAGAGAGAGAGAGAGAGAGAAGAGAGAAGAGAGAGAGATAGTAGATAAAGAAAGAAGAGATGAGAAGAGAGAGAGAGAGAGAGAGAGAGAGAGAGAGAGAGGAGAGAGAGAGAGAAGAGAAGAGTAGATGATGAGAGAGAGAGAGAGAGAGTACGTAGATAGATGAAGAGGAGAGAGAGAGAGAGAGAGAGAGAGAGAGAGAGAGAGAGAGAGAGAGAGGAAGAGAGAGAGAGAGAGAGGAGAGATGAAGAGCAGATCCTATGACCTAATTACTTCCTACACAACAGTAGGTGGTTCAGGTACTCCCTCCCTTACCTTCTCAGGGTTGATCTTGTCGTACAGCTTCAGCACCAGCAGCACTCTCTGCTGAATCAGGTCCAGGCTGAGAGGAGGTTTGCTGCTGTAGCCTCGCACATTACTGACCCAAGCGGCCTGCAACACACATACACACATCACATACACATAAGAACATAAGAAATAAGGAAGCTACAAGAGAAATGTACTTTTTAACCCCTTCACGCCCAGATTTTCCTTTGCTATAAAAAATTGTCTGTTGTCGAGCCATAAAATAACGAAAAGTAACGGAATATACCAAATAGTTAGTGGACAAGGATACTAAACAGGTCATATCTATAAAATATTACTTGTAGTCACTAAAAATCGTCTTATGGTAGTCATATTACAATGGAAATTACGTTCTGGGCTTCAAGGGGTTAATGCCAAATAAAGGGGAATGAGCCAGACATCAGAGGTCATATGGCACTATGGCAAAGCATAATGAAGGGAAGGGGGTATAGAAAAATTGCGAAACGGTGAGGGAAGGGGAGAGAACGGAATGTTACAGCAGGATGTGGATTTGTTAGGGGAAGGAGGGTAACTTTTCCAGGGAGAAGGCGGGGGACAGTGACACGCACATAAGAACATAAGAAAATAAGGAAGCTACAAGAGATATGTACTTTTTAAATGTTTCAATAGTACATTATAAAACAAACAAAATTATAGATAGAGAAATGCACTTTTTTAATGCAATTTGGCATGTGGGATGAAACACAACAAAAGATGGTTTTCTGTTTTGGTATACTAAATATCCAGATGAACAGCGAACTCACTTTGGTGGACGAAACTATTTTTTTCTGGTGTGTTTTGAATGAATCTGCTAACCGTTTCTGTCGCAATTTTTTTTTTTTTTTTTTTTTTTTTCTAGGTAGATAAAGGTTAGGTTTTTTTTTGTTTAGTTAGGTAAAGGTTTGGTTAGGTAAAGGTTAGGTTAGGTTAGGTTAGGTAAAGGTTAGGTTAGGTTAGGTTAGGTTAGGTAAAGGTTAGGTTAGGTATAGGTTAGGTTAGGTAAAGGTTAGGTTAGGTAAAGGCTAGGTTAGGTAAAGGTTAGGTTAGGTAAAGGTTAGGTTAGGTATAGGTTAGGTTAGGTAAAGGTTAGGTTAGGTAAAGGTTAGGTTAGGTTAGGTAAAGGTTAGGTTAGGTATAGGTTAGGTTAGGTAAAGGTTAGGTTAGGTATAGGTTAGGTTAGGTAAAGGTTAGGTTCTATTTTTTTTTTTTTGTCATTTTTGAAATAAAAAAATAAAATAAAAAATGGCGACAGAAATGGTTAGCAGATTCATTCAAAACACACCAGAAAAATAATAGTTTCATCCACCAAAGTGAGTTCGGTGTTCATCTGGAAATTTACCTGTTTTTTGTATTCATGGTAAGAGACACCACCGGTCCACCATGAGAGGGTGTCCGACTCTGCCCGCGTCACATGGGACAACACAAAGTTTCCCTCAAGGACTGAAGAGTGTGGTGATGTTAGCAATGCTTTGCTTTGCTTTATAAGGCTGATTATTTGTTGTGCTGTGTTTACTCATCGGGGACTGTGACACACACAGTCCCCGGGTAATCCTGGCACACACACACACACACACACAGTCCCGGGCAATCTCTAGACAATCCCCTGACTCGATAGAATTGGTCAATTTATAGTTTCACCTCACCAACCAACGATTTTCTGATGCGCCTGATGTTTTTCTGGTGTGTTTTGATGTGTTTTGAATGAATCTGCTAACCGTTTCTGTCGCAATTTTTTTTTTTTTTTGCAAAAATAAAAATAAAATAAAAAATAAACCTAAATCTAACCTAACCTTTACCTAACAAAAAAAAAAAAAAAAAAAAAAAAAAAAAAAACCTTTACCTAAAAAAAAATAAAAAAAATGCGACAGAAACGGTTAGCAATTCATTCAAAACACATAAAAACACACCAGAAAAACATAAGGCGCATCAGAAAATCGTTGGTTGGATGAAACTATAAATTATCCATAGAATTTTACCCTTGGCACACACAGACCCCGGACAATCCTGGATTCCTGGCACACAGTCCCCGAACAATCTCTTAGACAATCCCCTGACTCTATAATTTAACCCCAGGTACACACACACACACAGGCCCAGCAGGCTGCAGGCCCCGGTGCCTTGATGCAGGCCCCGGTGCCTTGATGCAGGCCCCGGTGCAGCCTGTCATCAGCTGATCGGCGATGTAAACACATGCCGGCAGGTTCCCAGACCCCTCAAACACACCTTTCTCCACACCTGCTGCTGCTGCACTCTGCTGACACAGCTGTGCTGCTGCAGGCTGTGCGTGTGCAGGCATGCTGGTGCAGCGGCTCGGGGCAGGACGGACACCACTGTGAGGGGCCGGACGCGGCTAACGAGGTGCAGAGTACGAGCCAGCGAAGCCATTTTCCTGGAGATCCTGCTGCTGCTGCTGCTGCTGCCGCTATGCACAGTGCAGGGAACAAGCGGATAAAGCTTTAGCTTCAGTGTATTTATATAGTCCTGGGATTACTATATTATACATTAGAGTAGATTATGGTGTTTTTTTGCGAGTATTATGAGTTTATCGAACCTTATACTGCGTCGTAGGGATAACAGAGCTAAAACTTTGGTTGCTTTTACCAGTTATATTATACAGAGCTACGCCACTACTAGGTAACCTGAGTGATGTGTGGACGGTATTGCAACTTAATTGTGGCGATGGAGTGAGGACATTAAGAAAGTGTGAAAAGACCCTGCTTGTACAACTACGTTGCATGGGAAAAAAATGTTGCATTAAAAAAAATGGGTGTGGTGAGGGTTGTCCCCTGCTGCTGGTAACCTGTCACCCAGTACAAGCAGTCCTAGCAAGGGAAAGGAAGGAATAGTCCTGCCCCTGGTAACCTGTCACCCAGTGTACAAGCCGTCCTAGCAAGGGAAAGGAAGGAATAGTCCTGCCCCTGGTAACCTGTCACCCAGTACAAGCCGTCCTAGCAAGGGAAAGGAAGGAATAGTCCTGCCCCTGGTAACCTGTCACCCAGTACAAGCCGTCCTAGCAAGGGAAAGGAAGGAATAGTCCTGCCCCTGGTAACCCGTCACCCAGTACAAGCCGTCCTAGCAAGGGAAAGGAAGGAATAGTCCTGCCCCTGGTAACCTGTCACCCAGTACAAGCAGTCCTAGCAAGGGAAAGGAAGGAATAGTCCTGCCCCTGGTAACCTGTCACCCAGTACAAGCAGTCCTAGCAAGGGAAAGGAAGGAATAGTCCTGCCCCTGGTAACCCGTCACCCAGTACAAGCCGTCCTAGCAAGGGAAAGGAAGGAATAGTCCTGCCCCTGGTAACCCGTCACCCAGTACAAGCCGTCCTAGCAAGGGAAAGGAAGGAATAGTCCTGCCCCTGGTAACCCGTCACCCAGTACAAGCCGTCCTAGCAAGGGAAAGGAAGGAATAGTCCTGCCCCTGGTAACCCGTCACCAGTACAAGCCGTCCTAGCAAGGGAAAGGAAGGAATAGTCCTGCCCCTGGTAACCCGTCACCCAGTACAAGCCGTCCTAGCAAGGGAAAGGAAGGAATAGTCCTGCCCCTGGTAACCTGTCACCCAGTACAAGCCGTCCTAGCAAGGGAAAGGAAGGAATAGTCCTGCCCCTGGTAACCTGTCACCCAGTACAAGCAGTCCCAGCAAGGGAAAGGAAGGAATAGTCCTGCCCCTGGTAACCTGTCACCCAGTACAAGCAGTCCTAGCAAGGGAAAGGAAGGAATAGTCCTGCCCCTGGTAACCGTCACCCAGTACAAGCAGTCTAGCAAGGGAAAGGAAGGAATAGTCCTGCCCCTGGTAACCCGTCACCAGTACAAAGCAGTCCTAGCAAGGGAAAGGAAGGAATAGTCCTGCCCCTGGTAACCCGTCACCCAGTACAAGCAGTCCTAGCAAGGGAAAGGAAGGAATAGTCCTGCCCCTGGTAACCTGTCACCCAGTACAAGCAGTCCTAGCAAGGGAAAGGAAGGAATAGTCCTGCCCCTGGTAACCCGTCACCCAGTACAAGTGTAATGCCCATTATTCGGGAGATGATAGTATGAGAATTATTATTATAAAATTCCCGAGTTATGTCTTGTAAGTAATTCTTTTTCTCAGTTTCACATATGACTCATCGTATTTCTTTCTTTCCGCCATCTTTTCGCATCAGTTTGGCCATCCTAGACGCCATTTTGTTCTATCTTCTTTCGTGCTTTCACCTGCCATTTTCTCCTTCCTTCTTTCACTTCCTCTCTCCCGACACCCCGTGTGCGAGGAAAGTTCCGTGGAATAATTATTCTGCGATCAGTCATAACTAACGTATTCCATTCTTTTCTTTATTTCCAAACCATCTTCTCAGATTTAGGAACCCTCCTAAAATCCTCATGGCTTTCAAAATAATCCCTATCGTTATCGGTTATGGTCATATATGGGCGGTGTAATAAGGATACACGCTAAAATGAAAGCCCACCAAAGTTCTAAACACGATTTCCATACCACTCCACTCTGAAATAGGTGTTCGGATTGTCGACATTACATATAAAACCATCCTTCGTGAATATTAGATTAAAGACATTAAATTCTCTTACATCAAAGTAGCCAGTTTGTATTAGGGACGGCCTCTTCGGGGGATACGCGAGTTTTCATTACTTAAATAGTTGGTTCGGGATTATAAGTTGTTCATTTAAGGTCACGGTGAGACTTTCCAAACAAGTTCCTTTTTTTTGGTGCGGAAAGCCCGCAGGGCACGAGTCATTGTTCTCTCTGCGTTCTTGAAGGTAAGACATCTGCCCCTGGCTCCGGTGTTTTTTCTCCCTTAGTATATTACATCTATATATTTCTATATAAATATATAGGTACAGTTCAGTGTCACTAAGGCATAGATGTTCCGCCCATCCTTATAAGTGTTATTAACGAAGATTGTTCTCTCTGCGTTCTTGAAGGTTGGCGCGAAACCTCCTCAAACGGCCACATGGTCTTACTGTAACACACACAACACTGTCTCGCCATTTTCTTTCTCTACTAGATACCTATCTTCCATGTGTGATTTATAAATATTAAGTGGTATGTTACCTAGTGTAGGGCAATTCCCTGAATAGTAATTCTAGTGAAGGAGATTTATGCTCATTAGAGCTTTATCTCATAACTTAGGAAAAATTCCTACGTCAGGGTGTGAAATCAAGTTTCTTATTTCCGAGTAGAGTTTTCTCGGTATAGTATTAACCCTTATATGCTGAAGATGATCTCAAGTGAGAGACTTACCATGTCACCAAAATAAATAGGATATCATTTACAAATATAGTTCTTGTGTTATTATAAAAACCCAGGTGATTATTCTGTATTAGGAAAATAATTCCCCACACTTCCAAGAGTCCAAGCCTTGTTCGGTATAACCCCTCGTACCAACCACGACTACCAAGATCAATCTAATATTAATATTAATCTAACGTGCCCCGGGAGTAATCATAGTGAAATACTCGTCAGGGCTGGTGGCAGCAAATCCCATAACCTAAACGTTATTATCCTTTCCCCTTAAGTACATCCCCCTCCTCAGTACTCTCCGCAGTGAGACGTGGTCAGACTATAATCATATAGTGAAGTCAGAAGACTAAGTTAAATTCTTCATTCAAGTTGTAATCATTTATCAAATCATCCCCAAATAATATCATTCAAGTAACGTTGACCAGTCATAAAACCCCCATACCAGTGACCCCCAATTTCCAGCAACACACAAGCAGTCCTAGCAAGGGAAAGGAAAGAATAGTCCTGCCCCTGGTAACCTGTCACCCAGTACAAGCAGTCCTAGCAAGGGAAAGGAAGGAATAGTCCTGCCCCTGGTAACCTGTCACCCAGTACAAGCAGTCCTAGCAAGGGAAAGGAAGGAATAGTCCTGCCCCTGGTAACCTGTCACCCAGTACAAGCAGTCCTAGCAAGGGAAAGGAAGGAATAGTCCTGCCCCTGGTAACCTGTCACCCAGTACAAGCAGTCCTAGCAAGGGAAAGGAAGGAATAGTCCTGCCCCTGGTAACCTGTCACCCAGTGTACAAGCAGTCCTAGCAAGGGAAAGGAAAGAATAGTCCTGCCCCTGGTAACCTGTCACCCAGTACAAGCAGTCCTAGCAAGGGAAAGGAAGGAATAGTCCTGCCCCTGGTAACCTGTCACCCAGTACAAGCAGTCCTAGCAAGGGAAAGGAAGGAATAGTCCTGCCCCTGGTAACCTGGCACCCAGTACAAGCAGTCCTAGCAAGGGAAAGGAAAGAATAGTACTCTAAGCACCTGAGTTTTCTGAATCATTTCTTTATTGAAAATGTTCATAAAAAAGTTGACATGTAACCACACGTCCTGTACATCCTTCTGTATAAAATAATTATTTCTTTATAATTGCTTATGTAATTACATTATTTATGGAGCATCAAGCTATTGGCCTGCCCTGCCACCTTCACAAGGCCTTGACCCGAGGGCAGACTCCATGACCAGCAAAGTTGATACATGGAGGTAACAAACAAACAAACAAGAAAACACATCCTGTAAATCCTTTTGAATAAAAAAAAAAATTAGTTCCTAGTAATTGTACTCCTAAATAAAAAAAATAGTTCCTTGTAATTGCACTCCTAAATATGACTTCTAAACATAACCTATACATATAAATACACATGATGCGCTGGTGGGCTGGGAAGGCTGGACAGCAATGACTTGGTTATGAGGTAGCCTGCCAGCAGTGCCACAAGCCTGGTGGTCAGCATCAAGAAAGTAATGTTCATCTTCCCGTCACAGACCACGTCAGGGAGAGGCTGGCTTATCCCCCCCCTTAGCCATGGTGACGCCTCCCTCCCTCCCATCACCCCCAGCCATGGTGACGCCTCCCTCCCTCCCATCACCCCCAGCCATGGTGACGCCTGCCTCCCTCCCATCACCCCCAGTCATGGTGACGCCTGCCTCCCTCCCATCACCCCCAGCCATGGTGATGCCTGCCTCCCTCCCATCACCCCCAGCCATGGTGACGCCTGCCTCCCTCCCATCACCCCCAGCCATGGTGACGCCTGCCTCCCTCCCATCACCCCCAGCCATGGTGATGCCTGCCTCCCTCCCATCACCCCCAGCCATGGTGACGCCTGCCTCCCTCCCATCACCCCCAGCCATGGTGACGCCTGCCTCCCTCCCATCACCCCCAGCCATGGTGACGCCTCCCTCCCTCCCATCACCCCCAGCCATGGTGACGCCTGCCTCCCTCCCATCACCCCCAGCCATGGTGACGCCTCCCTCCCTGCTGATGCTTCTTATAAAAACACGATAAGCATATCAAAATAAATAAACTTGTTTCAACAAACACACCACCACCAGCCCCCCCATGGTGATGCCTGCCCCCCCCCCCTTCCCATCACTTGTGGTCGGCCCAGCAGTACAGCCTGACGCCCTTCTCGGTGAGGGCGGCCAAGTGCAGGGCGTCGCCAATGATCAGCTGCTTCAGGTCCACCACTGTGTCAGAGTGACCTTGCCATGCCCGGGTGCATCTCAGCTGCTGCAGACACCTCATGGTGCCCAGCTCCCACACATAGATGCTCTGGGTGGACTCATCGCTGGCATACACCAGCAGGCCGGCGTTGGGGTGTGGGGCGCGGGCCAGCAGGGTGCGAGACAGCACCTTCTGGGCCGTGCCGCCCTGGAAGGTGTGCACCGGCTGCGCCGACACCGTCCGCCCCCCTTCCCCGCCCTCCTCGGCAGCCACGTTCACCGGCTGCAGGTAACAGATGACGTGCCGGGCGTGTGGGTGGCGCTGGGTGGGCCGGCAGGACACCAGGACGTGGCTGTTGTCCGCCTCGCACGCCACCGAGGTGAAGGTGCCTTCCAGGGGCAGCACGTGACTCTTGGCCTCCCCGGGCTTCCCCACCTCCACAAAGAAGCAGCACTGCAGCCGGGCCGCCAGCAGGCCGCCCCAGGTCAGGGACGAATCCGGCCCCGGGTGGACGTAGGCCATGGAGACGACGGGGCCGGAGCCGGGCAGCTCGATGGTGGCCACGTGGGTGTTGGTGTTGCGGGTGTCGTACTGCAGGAGACGGCCCGAGGCGGTGCCCACGTAGAACATGTTGGACTCTGTGGTGCTCCAGCAGCAGCACCACAGTGGCGCGGGGGCCAGGAAGTTCACCACGGGGGCGTTGGAGCACACGTTGGTGATCTTGACCACCTTGTCCATGGCCACCGAGAGCAGCAGGTCGTGCTTGGTGGGGCTGAAGGCCAGGTCTCGGATCTGCTTCTGGTGCAGCGGCACGTACTGGCCCGTGTGCAGCTCCAGCAGGTTGACCTTCTTGATGCCGTAGCCGGGAAACATGCCCACCTGGCTGGGCATGGACACCACCAGCATGCCCAGCCACTCGCTGTGGGCCATCACGCGACACCCGCCCTCACGACACACCTCCACCCACTCCTTGTACACCAGCTTGCTGTTGCCACTGCCGGCACCCTCACCCTGGGAGCACGCCAGGCCGGGCTGCCCGGCTCCCAGCGCTGAAGCCTTCAGTGCATTCAGCTGTTCTTGCAGCTGTATCACCAAGCGTTTCTTTTGTTCATACTTGAACTTCTTCTGTGCGTGCCTCACCTCCAGCCGACGCTTCAGCTCTCTCTCATTCTCTAGTTCCTGCATGATCCTCTCCTTCTCTGTGGTGTCCAGCACTTTGATGCTCTTGGCGTAGATGATGCGGATGTCCTTCCTGGTCGCCTTGAAATTACACTGGGGGCAGCGTCCCTTGTGCCTGTTGGCGCCCTGAAGCCACTGGGTGATGCAGCTCAGGCCAAACAGGTGGCCACACTTGAGGGAGACCAGGCGGTGCTCCCCCATGTTGGCCCAGGGGTCAAAGCAGATGGGACAGATCTGGCCCTCATCGTCACTCTCTTCGGGGGCCGGCTTCCGCTCGGCATCTGAAACACAACAGGCAGTCTTAAAAGGTAGCTGTCAGGGGGTGCAGTCAGTACATACACAAGTTGTTTCGTACACTAGTAGATTCGTACACCAAAAATTTGTTTCGTAGTCTATATGAAACCATAGTCGTTTCGTACACACAGCTCAGAGTTGAACTTGATTATTAGAGCTACGAAACGGCACCAGATATGTACGAAAAACTCAAAATCAGTGTACGAAACAACAAACAAAACCTGGGTACGAAACAACTTGTGTATCCCTGTAATCGCTGTCAGCACTGCACTGATTTAAGCAGACTATAACTATATACAATTATATATTGCTATACATGCAATTGAATACTTTCTTGCTATGGAATAAACACTCGCCAAAGACCGAGCCTCAACAAGCCTACAGACAAGCTCTGCCACAACCTGACTTATTATAGGTCGTGTCACGTTGCCATTGCTGCCTTGCCATAGGAACACAAACTCTTACCGTACATAACACTATAGTCGCCAGTCACTCGCCACTGCACTAAGTCGCCAGGCACAATATATTACAAATTTTAGCATCCCTACAGACTTGTATGTGCCACTGAAGACATGTCGTGTGATGTACATAATATAAACTACTGTGCATGCCTCTTCAGTGACACATAAAAGTCTGTAGTGATGCTATAATTCGTAATATATTGTACCTGGCGACATTAGTGCAGTGGCGAGTGACTGGCGACTATAGTGTTATCTACGGTAGGATAACTAACTATGAATTGGAGGTACTTCCAAGGCCAGAGAAGTCATAACAGAGATGTTTGAAGATGGAAATGTGGAAGAAGCAAAAAGAACAATCAACAGTTTTTGGATGACCAGAGAAAAGAAGAAAGAAAGAGAAAGAAATTAAAAGACAGAATAAGAGAAGACAACTAACTAAAGACCCAGACAGCAAGAAGAAACACGTCAGGGAGTGCCCATGAACAAGGCCAGACTCCCGACCCACCACTGTACTGAACTGAACATAAGAACCTAAGAACATAAGGAAGCTACAAGAGAAAGACCCAGACAGCAAGAAGAAACACGTCAGGGAGTGCCCATGATAAAGGCCTGACTGCCGACCCACCACTGTACTGAACTGAATAAGACATAGACTAGGGAAGTACAGAGAGAAAGACCAAGACACAAAAAGAACGTCAGGTATTGCTCAATGAACAAGGCCAGGCTACCCGACACCATGTATTGATCATGAACATAGAACATAGACATAAGGGAACTACAAGAGTAGACCCATACAGCAAGAAGAAATCACGTCATGGAGTGCCATGGAAAAGAAGGCCAGACTCCGAACCACCACTGTACTGAACTGACATAAGAACCTAGGAACAATAGAAGCTACAAGAGAAAGACAGAACAAGAAGAAACACGTCAGGATGCCCATGAAAAAGGCTAGATGCCGACCACACGTACTGACTGAACATAAGACCTAAGAACATAAGGAAGCTACAGAGAAACAGACATAAGCAATAAGCAACCGTCAGGAGTGCCTGCGAACAAGGCCGACTGCGACCACCACGTACTGAACTGAAATAAGAACCCAAGAACATAAGGAAGCTAAAGGAAAGACCCAGACAGCAAGAATAACAGTCAGGGAGTGCCATGAAAAAGGCCAGACTCCGACCACCACTGACTGAAGAACATAAGAACATAGAGACAGTAAGAAAGACAAGAGAAAGACCCAGACAGTAAGAAGAAACACATAGGGAGTGCCCATGAAAAGGCTGACTGCCGACCCACCACTGTAGACTGATGACGGATTGCTTGGTGAGGTAAAGACGAGAACATTACTGTTACAAATTGACACAAAAAGGAAGGTGACATTATTAGCTTCAAAGAAAATGGCACATGACTTTAACCCCTTGAGACTCATGCTTGTATTCGTAGTCACCTACCATGATTGCTCGTGGTAATTGCTATGATTTTGTTCCATTTCTACTCAGTCAAAATTATTCACTTGATCTTGTAGCTGCCATGGAAAGTACTAGAGCAATCCTACAGTACTCCTATTGCAATCACAACAGAGCTGGCATCACATATTGATTTAATTAGGACAACAAAAAGTTGAATGACCAGTACAATGATGGTTGTGACTACGAATCGGCACAGAACATAATTTCCATTGTAATCTGGGTACCATGAGGCAATTTTTTGTGATTAAGCAATATTTTATAGCTATGACCTGTTTAGTATCCTTGTCCACTAACACATTTCGTATATTCAGTTACCTTGTGTCTATCTATGGCTAACAACATACAATTTTTTTATAGCCAAGGAAAGATCTGGGCATGAAGGGAAGATTGTATCATACATTGAGAGAGAGAGAGAGAGAGAGAGAAGAGAGAGAGAGAGAGAGAGAGAGAGAGAGAGAGAGAGAGAGAGAGAGAGAGAGAGAGAGAGAGGAGAGAGAGAGAGAGGAGAGGAGAGAGAGAGAGAGAGAGAGAGAGAGAGGAGAGAGAGAGAGAGAGAGAGAGAGAGAGGAGAGGAGAGAGAGAGGGAGGGAGGGAGGAGGAGAGGGAGGGGAGGGAGGGAGGGAGGAGGGAGGGAGGAGAGGAGGAGGGAGGAGGGAGAGAGAGAGAGAGAGAGAGAGAGAGAGAGAGAGAGAGAGAGAGAGAGGAGAGAGAGGAGAGAGAGAGAGAGAGAGAGAGGAGAGAGAGAAGGAGAGAGAGAGGAGAGAGAGAGAGAGAGAGCGAGAGAGCGAGAGAAAAAAAAAAAAGGTCCGTAGGGTAGCCATAGGAGGAGGAAATCGTAGGTAAAACGTAGGTAAAATGTTATAGCCAAGGAAAGTTCTGTGCGTGAAGGGGCTCACAGATGGAAGAGTGCAGCCAGAAAGGCCAGCTAGGGGCAGTATTTAACCCCTTCACGCCCAGATCTTTCCTTGCTATAAAAAATAGTCTGTTATTAGCCATAAAATTACGAAAAGTAACATTATATACCAAATTAGTTAGTGGCCAAGGATACTAAACAGGTCACATCTATAAACTATTGCTTATAGTCACTAAAAGATCTCTCATGGTACCCAAATTACAATGAAAATTACGTTCTGGGTCTCAAGGGGTTAAAGTTCATTTCCTCGTCTATATATTATGTTGTTGTTTTTCTTGTATGCCTTCGGGTGAGAATTAAATTATCATTATTATTATTATTAGTATTATTATTATTAGTAGTAGTAGTAGTAGTAGTACCTGGAGGCTTTCCCTTGGGTGGAGCGCCTGAAGACACAGACGAGGTGCTGGGTCCCGCCACAGCAGGGAGACTGGCTTCCTCAGGGGGACTGGCACTTTCAAGGGGACTGCCATTATCAGGGGGACTGGAGGCACTCGCTTCTACAGGGTGGCTGGCACTTTCAGGGGGACTGGCACTATTAGGGGGATTGCCATTATCAGGGGGACTGACAGATGAACTGGCTTGAGGCTGGTCACTTGCGATGGGCTGTGAGGGCTGTTGTAGGTGCTGTGAGCGCTGCTGTAGGTCCTGTAGCTGCTGTAAGGACTGCTGTAGGGGCTGCTGTAGGTCCTGTAGCTGCTGTAGGTGCTGTGAGGGCTGCTGTAGGTCCTGTAGTTGCTGTAAGGACTGCTGTATACTCTCTGAAGGCTGCTGTGAGTTACGGCGGTGGAGGTCCAGTATGAATTGCCGTAGGCCTTCCGAGGGCTCTTGTAGGCTTTCTGAGGGCTGCCGTAGTCTTTCTGAAGGCTGCTGTAAATGCTGGTTTAGTTGCTGCTGTATTTGCTGTAAGGACTGCTGTAGGTGCTGGATGGTAACTGGTAGGACAGGAGGTGTGGGGGTAGGGGAGGGCGGTGGGTCCTCCCCTAGTTGTGGTGGCGCCTCTGCTGCCGCTGCTGCTGCTGCCTCAGGGTGGGGTGGCTGATGGCAGAACAACACATAAGAACATAAGAACATAAGAAAATAAGGAAGCTACAAGAGGCTGGGAGACCTACACGTGGTAGTTCCTGTTACTTAACACTACCTACATCCACCTTTCATCCCCATCCATGACACTATCCAGCCTCCTTTTAAAGCTTCCTAATGACTCCGCACTAACTACCTAACGACTGAGTCCATTCCAATCATTTACCACCCTGGATCTGAGGCTGGATAAATTCATGAATGGGGATGAAAGGTGGATGTAGGTAGTGTTAAGTAACAGGAACTACCTCGTGTAGGTATCATGACCTCTTGTAGCTTCCTTATTTTCTTGTTCTTATAAAATAGGACTGAATCCATGGCACACCTACCCCCCGAGCCTCCTCTTCGGTGTCTAGAGTGACTAGTGGTGCCGGTGGCCGCCTGCCAATCTCAGGGCTCACAGTGGCAATCTGCAAAACAAAATAGAGATAAAATGTCAAATCGTGTTTCGGTGTGTATTGCTGTGTGTGTGTGTGTATGTGTATGTGTATGTGTATGTGTGTGTGTGTGTGTGTGTGTGTGTGTGTGTGTCCTCTGACCACGGATAACAGATCAATCAATCATTGGGGGCATACGCCGGGGGGGGGGCGTCGCCTCGCCCACCCTACGACGCCACTCCCGGGGGTCACCAAGCAGGCTCCTTTCCCATACCAAGCAGCTCTCGACAAGAAACATCAACTTGCCCCAGCCACGAGCCTTGTGGGCGCCCCCTCGGCCTCCTTCACGCCGGATTGTCTCTTACAGATACAACCCGATGGGAAGGATCGGTTTCAGGGTAGCGTGCCACATGCCCATATAGCCAAAGTTGGCACTGACGGACTATGCAGGTAATAGGCCTCGATTCAGTACATCCATATATCCACTATATCCACCCTCAGCCTACTGAGCTCGCCTGATAGGAGAGGTAGTAGACGATAGTCTGAGAGGCTCAGAACGTTCCACGAGCCCACACGAAGAACCCTCCGCAGGTTTATCCCAGGAGTGATTTGACGGGCAGGCGCCGCCTCTGCACCGCCCCGGCCACCCCCATAAGAAAAAGTTGGGCTAGGGGAACCCACCACTCGATTTAGAGTGCGGGACTCCCGAGGGCTTTGCCCCGCACTCGTCATAGGCAGACCCCTCCCTGCATCGGCATTGGAGGGGTCTGCGTGGTCGGGCCCACCGGCAAAACCGGGTCGGGGGCGCAGTTACCGCGCCCCCGACCTCTACCTCTTAATGTGTTTGTGGCTAGTTTAGTTTTTTACAGGGAGGGGTCACAAACCCCTCCCCTACCCATCTATGTCAGGGACTGGCCTTACTGCTCACCGTGGCCAGGGACGCAGAACCCCCTGTAGGGATTAACCCCCTGCAGGCTGCCCACTATTTCACCCACAGCTGGGGCTGGATGGCCAGGGACTCAATAGTGAGTTCATCTGCCCTTAAAGTAACAAAGGTAGCCTGCAAATGTTCTGCACAACTTTTTTACAAACATAGTCTATTGGGCCTATTACTACTACTACTACTACTACTAGCAATACTTCTTCTACTACTACTACTACTACTACTACAACTACTAGCAATACTTCTACTACTACTACTACAACTACTATTTCTACTGCTTCTACTGCTACTACCACTACTACCAATACTTCTTCTACTACTACTACTACTACTAGAAAAAACGGTATTTATGGATCCCTTTTTTGACCCTCCAGGCATCGATTGACCCCTTGGAAGGTCAGTGACACCCGGGGGTCGATATTGACCTCATTGTTGGTGACCCTTCATCATCGTCATCATCTTTCTGTTTAGCGTCAGATTTTCCCATAATGAGGTTAGACGGTCGATGATACGCTTCCAATTCTATCGTCGGCGTTCATCATTTAATCTGTGGCATGAGTTTTACGCCTCGGATGCTCTTCCTGACAGGCAACCCCAGTGTTTGGCTGAGGGCCTACCGTAGATAACACTATAGTCGCCAGTCACTCGCCACTGCACTAATGTCGCCAGGTACAATATATTACGAATTTTAGCATCACTACAGACTTTTATGTGCCACTGAAGACATGTAGTGTGATGTACATAATATAAACTACTGTGCATGCCTCTTCAGTGACACATAAAAGTCTGTAGTGATGCTAAAATTCGTAATATATTGTGCCTGGCGACATTAGTGCAGTGGCGAGTGACTGGCGACTATAGTGTTATCTACGGTGGGTGGATTGGCTACCATGGCTAACCCTTGCATTACACTACCTCCTCTTCTTCCTCGCTGACCAGATTAATGATGGGCGGTCTTCTTCTTGTCTGTAAAAAAAGGGAAAAAAAAGAAAAAAAAGTCAACCCCTGTTTAGGTTAGGTGTGTATCACTCAGTGTGTGTCTCGTGATGACGGGTAACAAAGGTGTGTGTCCCCTGATGACTGGTAACAAAGGTGTGTGTCCCCTGATGACGGGTAACAAAGGTGTGTGTCCCCTGATGACGGGTAACAAAGGTGTGTGTCCCTGATGATGGGTAACAAAGGTGTCCCTGATGAGGGTACAAAGGTGTGTGTCCCCTGATGACGGTAACAAAGGTGTGTGTCCCCTGATGACGGGTAACAAAGGTGTCCCTGATGACGGGTAACAAAGGTGTCCCTGATGACGGGTAACAAAGGTGTGTCCCCTGATGACGGGTAACAAAGGTGTCCCCTGATGACTGGTAACAAAGGTGTGTGTCCCCTGATGACGGGTAACAAGGTGTGTGTCCCTGATGACGGGTAACAAAGGTGTGTGTCCCCTGATGACGGGTAACAAAGGTGTGTCCCCTGATGACGGGTAACAAAGGTGTGTGTCCCCTGATCACGGGTAACAAAGGTGTCCCTGATGACGGGTAACAAAGGTTCCCCTGATCACGGGTAACAAAGGTGTGTCTCCCCTGATGACGGGTAACAAAGGTGTCCCCTGATGACGGGTAACAAAGGTGTGTGTCCCCTGATGACGGGTAACAAAGGTGTGTGTCCCCTGATGACGGGTAACAAAGGTGTGTGTCCCCTGATGACGGGTAACAAAGGTGTGTGTCCCCTGATCACGGGTAACAAAGGTGTCCCCTGATGACGGGTAACAAAGGTGTCCCCTGATCACGGGTAACAAAGGTGTGTCTCCCCTGATGACGGGTAACAAAGGTGTCCCCTGATGACGGGTAACAAAGGTGTGTGTTCTTGACCCCGGGACACAGGGCTAGTGTGACTCCCGGGTTACCACAGTTACCTTCCCCAGGTACCCCAGGTACCCATTTATCAACCCCGAAAGGAAGGAAGAACAGCTGGGTAGGCTGGTCGCCGACTTGCCCTGGCCCGGGATCGAACCAGGGCCCGCAGATTCGTAGCCAGGCACGCCAGCCACTGCACCACGGAGGCGACATTTAATAGAAGGGTACAAGAAGGGTAACCTGGAAATGTCCCGCAGCACAAACCACTAATCCTGAGAGCCTTGGGTCACAGCCTCACACTCAAGGGGGAGATGCGGCAAGAAACCAAATCCTGAAAACGTCACATCCTGCAATGCCTGTATGCAAGAGTTTAATCTGTCATTCTTTAACTTAACCCCTTGAGGCCCAGAACGTAATTTCCATTGTATTTTGGTTGCTATTAGACCCTTTTTAGTGAATATAAGCAATATTTTATAGCTATGACCTGTCTAGTATCCTTGTCCACTAGTTAATTGGGTATATTCAGTTACTTTTTGTAATTTTATGGTTAACAACAGATAATTTTATATAGCCAAGGAAAGATCTGGGCGTGAAGGGGTTAAGTCATTCCTACTTGGCTATGTTACTCTGGCTACTTCTTGTTGACAAAAATATCTAACCTGATTCTCAACACATCAAAAGGAGACCAGCTGAGCCCTACAAACCACAGTGTGATACAACAGCACTGAATGTTGCCTCCTCAGATCAGATGATGGAAGACTTGGGAGGTTTGTATACACTGTAGTCATTAAAATTATTATTATCATCATCATCATTATAGAGGTATATAGCTATTATCAATTATTTGCTTTAGTACTTAAGTTAATTCCCTCGTCTATATATTATGTTGTTGTTTTCTTGTATGCCTCCGGGTGATATTAAAATTATTATTACTATTATTATCATTATAGAGGTATAGAGCTATTATCAATTATTTGTTTTAGTACTTAAGCTCATTCCCTCGTCTATATATTATGTTGTTTTCTTTCTTGTATGCCTTCGGGTGAGAATAAAATTACTATTATTATTATTATCATTATTGTGGTAGTACTTACTCTACCAGCGAGTCTAGCAGCGAGTACATCGGGGCTGGGGGTGCGGCTGCCCTCCTCAGAGTCCGAGCTCCGAGTGCTGGCGAGGGGCTGGGTCCCCGGAAAGTCTTCATCCACGTCGTCTGCATCAGTGAATTCAAACTCCTCCTCCACCTCCATGGCCTCCGCCCAGGTGTCCGGGTCTGCCAGCGTGAGGGGGGGAAGGGTGAAGCCCCACGGCAGGGCTGCACATGGGTCAGGGGGCAGGGACAGCCGCGCACCTAGGGAGGTAAAGGGTACATGTGTTATTCCAGTGGCCAATGTCAAACTGTTGTAGCCATACTCCCATACTCAAATGTGGGAGGCGGTAGCGGAGTGGTTAGCGTCTCCGACTGGCGTTCTCGGTGACCCGAGTTCGATCCCCGAAGAAACCCCAAACCTTTCTGCACCGTCGAGTGGCCTAAGAACACCCACATGCCCTGCCCTCAACTCTACCTTCGATTGCGAGTGCATCGGAGGACACAGGGTGGGCGGCATGAGCCTCTAATCACAGGCGTCACTATAAGAATCCTGCCTGCGCCACCACGGGCGAGGACCAACCATCAGAGCACTCAAGTGAACCTCCAGAGCCTACCATCCCAGCCCTGGGTCACCACTGCCTACAGGCGCTATAGGCACAAATGTATAAAAAAAAAAAAAAAATTCTTAGCCCTTGTATTTTGCACTACGCCTCGCCCCCTTATGAAAAACAGGGTGATTTAGACCAAGAAGTTATTAGTGAGGACACAAACACACCAAAATCTATTAGAATATAAATAAAAGGCTTGTTTTTATAATAGCGGAAAGTTTTGAACCCAGAAATACCCATTTAGCGTGCATATATTGCCTCTGCTTGGGTGTTATATCATGCAATACAGCCCCACACCCTTACTTACCCCTTACATAGCCTTGAATATTGCAAGGGAACCCGTAAATTGAGGTAAACAGCAGAAGAAAATAAGAGAAATAAGATAAGTGAAGCCAGAAATACCCCATTTTTACCCATTTAGCGTGCATATATTGCCTCTGCTTGGGTATTATATCATGCAATACAGCCCCACACCCTTACTTACCCCTTACATAGCCTTGAATATTGCAAGGGAACCCGTAAATTGAGGTAAAAAGCAGAAGAAATTAAGATAAGTGAAGCCAGAAATACCCCATTTTTACCCATTTAGCGTGCATATATTGCCTTTGCTTGAGTATTATATCATGCAATACAGCCCCACACCCTTACTTACCCCTTACATGGCCTTGAATATTGCAAGGGAACCCGTAAATTGAGGTAAACAGCAGAAGAAAATAAGAGAAATAAGATAAGTGAAGCCAGAAATACCCAGTTTTTACCTATTTATCGTGCATATGTTGTCTTTGTCAATGGGTAATATCATGCAATACAGCCCCATACCCTTTCTTATCCCTTACATAGCCTTGAATATTGCACGGGAAGGCGTAAATTGAGGTATAAATGTAAGAATAAGAATAAATTTCCAATATGGCCGCTGTGACGTCATCAAGAGCTGGAGCTGTGACGTCATCAATCAGAGCGCCTCTTGATCTTGACATCCAACTCGAAACTACAACTATTCCCTTCACAATCAAAACATCAAATAATGAATAAAACAACACGAATAAAGTAAACTAATGATAAATAGGACTCAATAAGCCTAAAAAAACAATTAAATAACGAAGAAATAATTAAATATCCCGTATCAAAAGATGGCCGAAAACCCCCCCAAATTTACCATAACAAAAATCGACTTTTTACCCGGGGCTCAATAATTCGTGAAAAAATATGGGCAAATACTATATGATGTGTGTATCTTATAAACAGTAACAGATCCTCGTTCAGTGTTGAAACCATGGAGCAATACATGGTTTTTTTTGTTGATAATTTGAACCTTTCAACCACTGAGTCAGATGTATTCCTCCAGTAAACACGTGAAAAACACGTCACATAAACACACACAAACACACTGCGCCTGTAGGCATAGCTAATCACACACAAATAACCTCACAGCTCATTTAGAAGGAGGAACAAGTTAGACGTTAAAATATAAACAAAACCCGCCTAAAATAAATAAACAAAATACAGCCATCAGGCGCGTGATTAATACATAAAACGATGTGGAAATATCGAAATATATTATAATACACAAAAATCCCCCTCCATTTGATGAAAAAAAAGAATTATCAACAAAATATCGCTAAAATCTACGGTGTTACTAAATGATTGAATCGTATTTATTTTACGAAGGCCTTAAGTATCGCAGACTTTATATGGGAAGTCATAAAAAGAGCTGGGGATTTCATTAAGGCTATACAATCCATAATCGGTCCACGAATAAAAAAGTGACTATTCGTTTTAAATACTAATTGGCACCACGTAAAATGGCGGCGAGGCAGGATTCCCTTCAGCCAATCAGCGGCCTTGCTCTGGTCTCAGCCAATCAGTGGCCTTGCTCTGGTCTCAGCCAATCAGCGTGCAGGAGCCAGCTGGGCGGCAATGTTTAGTGTATATTCCCGATATATAGACCATATTTAATGGGAAATAAGGTGAAATTTACCCTTAAATACCTTATTTATGGCATATTAGTGGCAATAGGAGTATTATTATTGATAAATATAAGGTGGACGATAATACATTGCCGCGATATTAGCCTTTCAGCGTAATATTCTTCCTGAAATATGACATTTGAGTTTGATACCGGTAAATAGAATATTTTGACGTGTTTTCGGTAAGTGTCTCCCGCTGAATACTACAGAGACGTACCCAGGGTGTACCTAGATGCGCTGATCCTAGGTTCGAGTCCCGCGTGCCCGAGAGTAGCTTCTATAGACCACTGTGGCCCGCGCCGTACCCGTGGCCGCGGCGGTACATGCTGACGCCGTTATAGTGGACGAGAACTGCGCGTTCGTTCTGTAGGTCAGTGGGGGGCTAACACCGCACTCTTAGCCTCTCTCGCTTTACCACACACACCACACCTGTCACTACACACCTGTACGGCCTCGCAACACATCTGTCGCCTGTGTATCACCGTAAATAAATGACTTGGAAGGTTCGACGATGCACTATGTTAGAAGTTTCGACGGTGTTGTCGAAAACGCATTCCGTCGAACCTTCCTGTTACCGTTTCGTTCACCAAAGATTCGGTGTTCATCTGGAAAAAGATCAGAATTCCTATCGGCGACAGTTCCAGGCACCATTTGAATGATCTAAAAATGTTCTTTACTGTATGAGCGTAGTGCATGACAATATAACACACACTTCTATCATTAGTAAACATACAACCATCACTTCATACAACATTGAGACCGGGGGGGCTGTGGTGGGGGCAGCACTTAGGGTTGGGGCCGAGCTGTAACCCTTCTAACACACGAACACTGATAAAACCGTTATCTCTGCAATTACTTAACACTTTGCCGTTATCTTCAAGTTCCTCATGTCCTTAGTGTCTTATCAAAGGCTTACCTCACGTAGTCAAGCAGGTGAAGGGAGTCTTTGGCACAGTTTTCCAGCAGGCAACACAGAGAGGACTGATACATGAAGGTTCTTTGCCGCGCGATCTTCGTGTTTACATTTTTGGCGGAGAAAACGTTGCCACCGCTGCAACGTTTGAGGGCAGTCTTGCTTATTAACCCCTTCACGCCCAGATCTTTCCTTTGCTATGAAAAATCGTGTGTTTTCGAGCCATATAATCATGAAAAGTAAGTGAATCTACCAAATTAGTTAGTCAATAAGGATACTAAACAGGTCATATCTATAAAATATCGGATATATTCACTAAAAATCGTCTAATTGTACCCAAATTACAATGAAAATTACGTTTTGGGTCTCAAGGGGTTAATATCACTTATGATATATTCATCCTATTAATACCACTTGTCATCATAAGAAGAATATAAGAAAATAAGGAAGCTACAAGAGGCCGTGAGACCTACACGTGGTAGTTCCTGTTACTTAACACTACCTACATCCACCTTTCATCCCCATCCATGACACTATCCAGCCTCCTTTTAAAGCTCCCTATTGACTCCGCACTAACTACCTGTCTACTGAGTCCATTCTAATCATTCACTACCCTATTTGTGAACCAGTTTTTCCCTATTTCTTTTTTAAATTACGGCTTTTAATCTAGGCAAGACTGTTAGGTGTTCCGCTGGGCAGCCTGATGGAGTGAAAAATAATAAGATCCATAATATACTACTTTGCACAAATCAATCCATGTCACGGTCTACCGTAGATAACACTATAGTCACCAGTCCTTTGCCACTGCACTAATGTCGCCAAGCACAATATATTACGAATTCTAGCATCCCTACAGACTTTTATGTGCCACTGAAGATATGTGGTGTGATGTACATAATATAAACTACTGTGTATGCGTCTTCAGTGGCATATAAAAGTCTGTAGTGATGCTATAATTCGTAAAATAATGTGCCTGGCGACTTTAGTGTTATCTATGGTACCAACTCTTTCATCTTACCCTGTACATATATACCGAATTACTCTGACTTTATTGTTTATTTGTATGTATTGTATATTTGTGCTTTACTGTTTTAACCCCTTCACACCCAGATCTTTCCTTTGCTATAAAGAAAATCATGTTGTCGAGTCATAAAATTACGAAAAGTAACTAAATATACCAAATGAGTTACCGTAGATAACAGTCAAGTCGCCAGTTCAACGTTTCTTTGTTATTTACAGACGTGTGGTGGCGTTCATACTTACATTTGTAGGCTACATCCATGATTTCAGGAAAGTTAGAAGGGTCTATCTGGAAAGTCTGTGTCATTTTGTGTCTTCATCTGTGTCATATTAGGGCTATAAATGAACAAATTACAAAAATAAAACAGAGTGGTGACCTTGCTATACCTACTACAGTAAAGTCGCCAGCTAGTATTTTAACCTAACAGTTGAGTCACCACTCTGGGGAATTCAGGGAAATTAGAGGTAAAGTAAAACAAGTCTCTATATATATTAGCTGCGGAAGATACTTGGATATATAAAAATTCCTCTGCCAACGTGAAAGCAAATTCTATTCGTTTGAAAGATCTGGAAAGTTTTGTGTCCTGCCGCCCGAAAGGTGATGAGCTACTGTCTGTCGTCGCGCGAAGAAAAACCTGAGATTCAAAATGCGCAACAGTTATATTTGCAGATACAAAGCATAAAACAATGCTGAAACAGGGTAGATTATACAGTCATAATATAAACTACTGTGTATCATCTTCAGTGGCACATAAAAATCAGTAGTGATGCTATAATTCGTAATATTTGGCACCTGGCGACTTGACGGTTATCTACGGTAGCGGACAAGGGTATAAAACAGGTCATAGCTAGAAAATATTGCCTATAGTCACTAATAATCATCTAATGGTACCCAAATTACAATGGAAATTACGTTCTGGGCTTCAAGGGGTTATCTCACCCCAAGACTCCTCCATAACCAGGTATCCATTCACATCACAGACTTCAAGTAAAAGTTTATTCCTTGGTCTCATCACAAAATATATAAAATAAAACCTTACCACAAACATATAAAATCAAAAACCTAATGTAACTCACAGCTCAAAGATTAAATAGCTATCATTAATCCGTAGGCTACAGATCTCCCTTGTTCTCTTCACAAAACAAAATCAAACTTTGTATAAAACCAAAAACTTGATTTCATTCACAGCTCAAAAATAAAGT
Source organism: Chionoecetes opilio (assembly GCA_016584305.1). Lineage (NCBI taxonomy): Eukaryota > Metazoa > Arthropoda > Malacostraca > Decapoda > Majidae > Chionoecetes > Chionoecetes opilio. Next base: position 474,351 of record JACEEZ010015314.1, read on the forward strand.
AGCTATGCTCATCACATTCTCGGGAGCAATCAATACACATTACAATAAACACTTCCTATAACTGGCCAATCCTCAGAGGTAGAAAACATTCTATACCGTCAATAACACTATAGTCGCCAGGCGAATTTTACATATTTGATCATCACTACAGACTTGTATGTGCCACTGAAGACACGTACATACTATAAACTACTGTGCATGCCTCTTTAGGGGCACATACACCTCTGTAGTGATGCTATAATTTGTAACATATGGCGTCTGGCGACTATAGTGTTATTGACATCCTATAAGGGAAGAAAAGATCCATTCTTAAGCTCCTCAGAGGAAGAAAAGCACACATTCTTAAACTTCCCACTCCAGAGGAAGAAAAAAACATCCTATAATGGAAGAAGACACATCCTTAAGCTTCCCACTCCTCAGAGGAAGAAAAACACATCCTTAAGCTTCCCACTCCTCAGAGGAAGAAAAACACACATACTTAAGCTTCCCAATTCTCAGAGGAAGAAAAAACATCCTATAATGGAAGAAAAGACACATCCTTAAGCTTCCCACTCCTCAGAGGAAGAAAAACACACATCCTTAAGCTTCCCACTCCTCAGAGGAAGAAAAAAAAAAACATCCTTAAGCTTCCCACTCCTCAGAGGAAGAAAGAAAAACATCCTTAAGCTTCCCACTCCACAGAGGAAGAAAAACACACCATCCTAAAGCTTCCCACTCCTCAGAGGTAGAAAAAAATACATCCTTAAGCTTCCCACTCCTCAGAGGAAGAAAGAAAAACATTCTTAAGCTTCCCACTCCTCAGAGGAAGAAAAAAACATCCTATAATGGAAGAAAAAACACATCCTTAAGCTTCCCACTCCTCAGAGGAAGAAAAAAACATCCTATAATGGAAGAAAAAACACATACTTAAGCTTCCCACTCCTCAGAGGAAGAAAAATCACATCCTTAAGCTTCCCACTCCTCAGAGGAAGAAAAAAACACCCTATAATGGTAGAAAAGACCCATTCTTAAGCTTCCCACTCCTCAGAGGAAGAAAAGACCCATTCTTAAGCTTCCCACTCCTCAGAGGAAGAAAAGACACTTTCTTAAGCTTTCCACTCCAGAGGAAGAAAAACACTCATTCTTAAGCTTCCCACTTCTCAGAGGAAGAAAAACACATCCTATAAGGGAAGAAAAGACCCATCCTTAAGCTTCCCAATCCTCCTCAGAAGAAAAACTCAACACTCACACTATTTGAAGTTGAATTTAACCTTGAGGAGGAATCTTGTGAGCACCTGGGCAGGGTTATAGACTATGTACTCGTTGTAAAGGAGGCTGTAGTTGGAGGCAGTCTTGGAGCCCACTTGCACGCCGGGACCCATGGGCACTAGGGTTCCGTCCGGCCTGTCAAAACATAAACAAAACATAGGAATATAAGCAAAGGAAGGTTACCAACACACACATAACATAGGAATATAAGCAAAGGAAGGTTACTAACACAAACAAAACATAGGAATATAAGCAAAGGAAGGTTACCAACACACACAAAACATAGGAATATAAGCACAGGAAGGTTACCAACACACACAAAACATAGGAATATAAGAAAAGGAAGGTTACCAACACACACAAAACATAGGAATATAAGCAAAGGAAGGTTACCAACACAAACAAGACAGGAATATAAGCAAAGGAAGGTTACCAACACACACAAAACATAGGAATATAAGCAAAGGAAGGTTACCAACACAAACAAGACAGGAATATAAGCAAAGGAAGGTTATCAACACACACATAACATAGGAATATAAGCAAAGGAAGGTTACCAACACACACATAACATAGGAATATAAGCAAAGGAAGGTTACCAACACACACATAACATAGGAATATAAGCAAAGGAAGGTACAAGAGGCCCCTATGTTTACCTGATACTATGGTTAACTATGATAAAATACAACTGAAATAACTGTAATAATAATAATAATAGGTCAAGTAAAAATAGCAATAATAATAGCAAGGGGTCATGATTTTTCGCCTCGTTGAAAAAAACAGTCTAGTGATCCATGTGTTCCTATAGTCTATTTTTTTTATTATGGTCAAAATGCAGTAAGGAAGCCACGCCCCCTGCCTCCCTTCTATTCTACGGGGCAGCTGATTGGTGCATTCCTCGTATCATCACTACCCATCACAATATCTTCACTACTTAACAGCGGCGTGACCACTGGACAGCAATCTTCACTGCAAAGGGATTTTATATTTTGTCACCCTCTGTAGAGAAGATTGCTCTGTCCAGTGGTCACGCCGCTGTTAAGTAGTGAAGACATTGTGATTGGTAGTGATGATACGAGGAATGCACCAATCAGCTGCCCCGTAGAATAGAAGGGGAGGCAGGGGGCGTGGCTTCCTTATTGCATTTTGACCTAATAAAAAAATAGACTATAGTGATCCATCTGTTCCTAAGCCAAGAGCTCCTACCAGATGAATAGCAAACACACTACACTTACTAGGCATGCCATGTACTATATTACACAAACAAAGACTGTACACGATTTTTCACCACGATAAAAAAAAAAGACTGAAACCCAATACGTACTTACAGCTTGGCGAAATGGAGGATTTTTCACCTCGTTAAAAAAATAGACTTACTTAGAATAGACTTATATACTTATATTATCTACTTATCGACTTATATACTTACTTATCTTACTTAAATAGACTTAGACAATACTTACAGCTTGGCACACTGGTCGAGTTGTGGAGCCGTCCTGCCGCACCCCTTAACCGAGTGACACCCGGCGGGCATTTTGTCGGCGTTGTAATCGGCCTGAAGTATCTCGTTACACTTGCCCAACGACACCTCGGACAGCATCAGGAAGCCCACGTCGTTGCCCGCATTCGCCCAGCAGTAGTTGGCACTCTTGCTCGCCATGTCCGCAAAGTAGATGCCTTTTCCAAACTGTGGTCAAGAAAGACAGAAAAATATTAATACTTGTTACTAAGAACATAAGAAAATAAGGAAGCTACAAGAGGCTGGGAGACCTACACGTGGTAGTTCCGGTCACTTAACACTACCTACATCCACCTTTCATCCCCATCCATGAATTTATCCAGCCTCCTTTTAAAGCTCTCTATTGACTCCGCACTAAATACCTGACGACTGAGTCCATTCCAATCATTTACCACCCTATTTGTGAACCAGTTTTTCCCTATTTCTTTTTTAAATCTACGCTTTTCCAGCTTGAATCCGTTACTTCTTGTTCTAGCCTGGTTAATAGCCATGAGAACTTTTCCTACCTCTCCTTTATTGTATCCCTTAACCACTTAAAAACTTCTATCAGATCGCCTCTTACTCACTTCTATCAGATCGACCCTTACTCTGTCATTTATCTGTTCCTTACCATGTAGCCGGTGACGGGTGCTTCCGGGGGGGCAATGCGCAGCCCCTGACTCAAGATGCCGGCCCAGTTGGACATGCGTGAGCCGTGCCACAGCAGCATGCGGTTGCCCACGTCCTTGAAGCGCGTGTGCTCGTAGTCCTTGCGGCACGCCAGCACCTCCTGCAGCTCCAGCTTGTACTGGTTGTGTGTCTTGGCGTGGGTGCTGTTCAGGTACTTCTCGATGATCTGAAAATGTTCCTTAGTTACTCATAGGATTGGGGGAGGCGGTAGCAGAGTGGTTAGCGTCACCGAGTGGCGTTCTCGAAGACCTGAGTTCGATCCCGAGTGAGACCCATAAATCCACTTAAAATATTTCTGCACCGTTGAGTGGCCTAAGAACACCCACGTGCCCTGCCCATTGACTCTACCTTCGATTGCGAGTGCATCGGAGGACACAGGGGGGCGGCATGAGCCTCTAATCACAGGCGTCACTATAAGAATCCTGCTTGTGCCACCACGGGCGAGGGCCAACCATCAGAGCCCTCAAGTGAACCTCCAGGGCCTACCATCCCACCCCTGGAGGTCACTGCCTACATCGCTATAGGCCATGATGTAATTTAAAGAAATTAAAAAAACCACTCGCCCTGTATTCCTGTGAGTCCTGCTCGAGGGGCATGAGGTCACACTTGAGGCTGCGGTACTGGTGGTCGGCCGGGTGGGTGTCTATGTCGATGGGCTGGTCCATGACACTGAGGGCCGCCTGGATGTCCCCGAGAGCCTCCAGCAGCAGCACCTTCTCCTTCACGTCCATCTTGTTGCGGATCAGGGGCGGAACCTTCATGCCAAAGCAGTGCGGGACCCTGGAAACACTCATGCATTTTATTCACATATACAGTAAAACCTCAAAAAAAAAATCTAGGTGTATATAATATAGCTAAGAAATTTCGACCCCTAAAAAGGAGGTGGTCCGAATAATGTCAAAGTCTGAATAATGAGGGTTCGTATACGAGAGGTTTTACTGTATATTATTAACCCCTTGAGGTCCCTTATTAACCACATGACATTATTAAAACATTACATTACCCTGAAAACAGTCATGCATTTGATTCACATGACATTATTAACTCCCTTGAGACCCAGAACGTAATTTCCATTGTAATTTGGCTACCAGATGATTTTTAGTGAATATAAGCAATGTTTTATAGATATGACCTGTTTAGTATCCTTGTCCACTAACTAATTTGGTATATTAAGTTATTTTTCGTAATTTTATGGCTACGAACAGACAATTTTTCATAGCAAAGGAAAGATCTGGGTGTGAAGGGGTTATAACATTGCATTACCCTGAAAACAGTCATGCATTTTATTCACATGATATTATTACCCCCTTCACGCCTAGATCTTTCCTTGGTTATGAAAAAATGTATGTTGTAAGCCATAAAATTACGAAAAGTAACTGAATATACCAAATTAGTTAGTGGACAAGGGCCCCAAAACGGGTCATAGCTATAAAACATTGTTAAATTTTCAAAAAATCACCCAAATGGTAAAAAAAAAATTTACAATAAAATTTACGTTCTGGCCTCAAGGGGTTTAATTTTTCCCGGGGGTTTTGTGGTGCTCTGTTAATTCCGCTGACAATAATAATGGAGATGTAAACAGTTCTTAGGGACAGTATCAGGGTGAACAAGCAGTAACGGTTTCAAATGGAAAAGGTAGATTTAAAAGGAAATAGGGAGAAACTGGTTCACAAAAAGGGGGGTAAATGATTGGAATGGGCTTAGACAGGTAGTTAGTGCGGGGGTCTTAGGGGCTTTAAAAGGAGGGGATAAAAATTTATGGATGGGTGAAAGGTGGATGTAGGTATGAAGAACGGAAAATACCATTTGGTCTCCCCGCCTCTTGTAGCTTCCTTTTTTTCTTATGTTCTTATGTAAAATGGAAAGTGTAGAGGTCTATGGCACAAGTGTAGAGGTCTATGGCCAAGCTTAGAGGGCATAGGGCACAAGCATAGGTCATATGGCACAAGGTTAAAGGTCATACGGCACTCACCTGGTATAGAAGTCATTGCAGGCCTGAACAAGATCCAACTGTTTGTATTTGCCGGTCTCGAGGAGCTCGTCGATGCGCTTCAAGGCCAGGTAGCCCCCTTGATCTGGTCCTCCGTCAGCTTGCCGAGGGGACTTTCTTGGGCGCGATTATCCCCCCCTGCTTCCTCCATGCGCCGCACGTCACAGATCAGCTCAATGACGGCTCTCACCTTGGCGTGCAGCTGGCTCTCCACGGCAGCCTATAACAACATAACATAAGAACATAAGCCTGACACAACAAAACAACATACCAAATAAGCCGACCAACAAAACGGCCCTGGCGAAATAAAATTAAATTTTATTATTATTATTTATAACAACAAAGCCTGACACAACATACAACATAAGAACATAACCTGACACAACAAATATAAAACAAAAGAAAATAAGAAATAGAAAATAAAAAATAAGGAAGCACAAGAGGCGGGGACCTACACGTGGTAGTTCCTGTTACTTAACATACCTACATCCACCTTTTCCCACCATGATTATCTAGCCCCTTTTTAAAACTCCCTATTAAGTTTTAACCCCCTTTCCCCCCAGATCTTTCCTTTTTTAAAATAAGTCGCTGTTAGCCATACAAAAGAAAAGGACGAAAAACCAAAGTAGTTAGTGGGCAAGGATACTAAACAGGTCTATCTAAAAATATTGCTAGCACGAAAAATTTTCTAAAGGTACCCAAAAAAAATTACAATGAAAATTACGCTCTGGGTCACAAGGGGTTTTACCCCACCTTTTGGTTTGACCTTGACGGCGGCACTGGTGTCAGGAGTATCCGTGCCCTTCGAGTAATCCATCCTCAGTAGGTCATACTTGCCAGGCACTTTGTCAAACATGTCTCGTAATCCCTTATTGTTTGGGCTTGACTGAACCCGTGGAATTTTTACATGCATCACTAAAAACTAAGGAAGCACAAGAGAACATAAGAAAAAAGGAAGCTACAAGAGAACATAGAACATAAGAAGCTACAAGAACATAAGAACCATAAGGCAAGCTACAGGAACATAAGAAATAAGGAAGTTACAATGAAACATAAGAACATAACGAACTACAAAGAAATAAGAACATAAGAAGCTACAAGAGAACATAAGAACATAAGAAGCTACAAGAGACATAAGAAATAAGGCTAGGCTACAAGGAACTCAAACATAAGTGAAGCTACAAGAGAACTAAGAACATAAGGAAGCTCAGAGAACATAAAACATAGAAGCTCAAGAGACTAAATCATAAGGAAGCTACAAGAGAACATAAGAAAGAACATAAGAACATAAGGAAGCTACAAGAGAACATAAGAACACAAGGAAGCTACAAGAGAACATAAGAACATAAGGAAGCTACAAGAAATAAGAACATAAGAACATAAGAAGCTCACATAGAGAACATGAACGATAAGACATAAGGAAGCTACAAGAGAAACTAAGAACATAAGGAAGCTACAAGAGAAACATAAGAACATAACGGAAGCTACAAGAGAACATAAGAACACAAGGAAGCTACAAGAGAACATAAGAACACAAGGAAGCTACAAGAGAACATAAGAACATAAGGAAGCTACAAGAGAACATAAGAAAGAACATAAGAACATAAGGAAGCTACAAGAGAACATAAGAAAAGCTAAAACATAAGAACATAAGGAAGCTACAAGAGAAATAAACATAAGGAGCAAAGAAACATAGAGAACATCTACAGAGAACTAACAGAGATAGAACATAAGAAACATAGAATAAGGAAGCTACAAGAGAACATAAGAACATAAGGAAGCTACAAGAGAAAACATAAGAACTAAGAACATAAGAACATAAGGAAGCTACAAGAGAACATAAGAATAGAACAGAACATAAGAACATAAGGAAGCTACATAGAGAACATAAGAACAAGAACTAAGAACTAACATAAGGAACAAAGGAACTACAAGGACAACATAAGACAAGGACTAAGACATAAGAACATAAGGAACATAACTACAAGAGAACATAAGAAAGAACAAAGAACATAAGAGACAAGAAACATAAGAACAAGAAGCTACAAGAGAACATAAGAACACAAGGAAGCTACAAGAGAACATAAGAAAGAACATAAGAACATAAGGAAGCTACAAGAGAACATAAGAAAGAACATAAGAACATAAGGAAGCTACAAAAACAAAAAGACATAAGAGAACATAAGAACTACAAAGAACTAAGAAAGAACATAAACAAAGAAGCTACAGAGAACATAAGAAAGAACATAAGAACATAAGGAAGCTACAAAGAACATAGAACATAAAGGAACTACAAGAGAAAAAAACATAAGAACATAAGGAAGCTACAGAAATAAGAAATAAGATAAGACTAAAGAAACATAAGAAAGGAAGCTACAAGAGAACATAAGAAAGAACATAAGAACATAAGGAAGCTACAAGAGAACATAAGAAAGAACATAAGAACATAAGGAAGCTACAAGAGAACATAAGAAAGAACATAAGAACATAAGAACATAAGGAAGCTACAAGAGAACATAAGAAAGAACATAAGAACATAAGAACATAAGGAAGCTACAAGAGAACATAAAAAAAAAGAAGCAAGAACATAAGAAATAGAACATAAGGAAGCTACAGAGAACTAAGAAAGACATAAAACAAAGAAGCTACAGGAACATAAGAACATAAGAAAATAAGGAAGCTACAAGAGGCTGCGAGACCTACACATGGTAGTTCCTGTACCGTAGATAACACTATAGTCGCCAGTCACTCGCCACTGCACTAATGTTGCCAGGCACATTATATTACGAATTTTAGCATCACTACAGACTTTTATGTGCCACTGAAGACGCATGCACAGTAGTTTATATTATGTACATCACACTGCATGTCTTCAGTGGCACATAAAAGTCTGTAGTGATGCTAAAATTTGTAATATATTGTTAAGGCCGACATTAGTGCAGTGGCAAGTGACTGGCGACTATAGTGTTATCTACGGTAAACATTGAGACATGAAACATTCCTGTGACATATTTGGTTCTAGTTAAAACAATGACACTCTTACGTCATATAAAATAGGAGCACAGTTTTGAATTAGCCATATAAGTGTGTGTGTGTGTGTGTGGAACTCCCATTCATGGCTTGTCTTGTCACTGAACCTGCGGAATTGGTACATGTGTTGAATCCGTAGAACAAGAAGTAATGGATTCAAGCTGGAAAAGCGTAATTTAAAAAAGAAATAGGGAAAAACTGGTTCACTAATAGGGTGGTAAATGATTGGAATGGACTCAGTAGACAGGCAGTTAGTGCGGAGTCATTAGAGAGCTTTAAAAGGAGGCTGGAATATGTTATGGATGGGGATGAAAGGTGGATGTAGGTAGTGTTAAGTAACAGGAACTACCACGTGTAGGTCTCCCAGCCTCTTGTAGCTTCCTTATGTTCTTAAGACACTCAAACATTCTTCCCACTGAGTCGTTTTCATGTTATATCCCAATAGACTAATTCCTGTAGTAGCCCTAAGACCTAATATAAGAACATAAGAACTTTAAAACAAATCTTACTTCTTCTTAAACATCTCCATGGCTTTGATCAGATTAGTCCCGCAAGGCTTGAGACTGTTCTGCCCATTCACTCCCACGCGCCCCCAACGCATCCACACCGAGTAGGAGCGGCTCGAGTCGTCCTCCAGCAGCTGATGATGTAGAACTTGTTGTTGTTGAACTGGATGTTGGTCTGCGGGCAAAACATTCCAGTGTGACAACAAGAAAGGGTGGCATGTTTGGTGTCTTCTGGGAGTGCATTTTTTACCATGCTAACTGGGCGACCAAAATGTCTCCCAGTGATAGAAAACTGTCGCCCAGTAAGGACATTTTTAAGCTACTGGGCGACAAGATATTTATTCATAAAATCTTCCTGGGGTATTTCATGCTTCATCAATATCTCTGTGTGTGTTAGATCCAGAAGTGCATTCTTATTACTGCATAGGATCTTTATTTATACACAACATACAAAAGGGTGAAGTTGATGTATCCAAAAAACTATATTTAAACAGGTAGGCCTTTACCTCTCTGGCTATCCAAAGAATGTCGCCCAGTAAGATTGGCTTAAACAATGCACTGGAAAGGGTGGCATGTTTGGTGTCTTCTGGGATCACATAAACATCTTCTGAAGCATCTCTTTGTTGTTCTACTTCTAATATTTCATGAGGTTAAACGTTTTATGAGGTTAGACATTTTATAAGGTTAGACATTTGATGAGGTTAGACATTTTATAAGGTTAGACATTTGATGAGGTTAGACGACACTGAAGCCTCTCTCTAGACATCAAAATCCTTCAAAAACACTAAAGAATATGATCTTCTGAAGCATCTATCTATATATCAAAGACATCTATCTATATATTTAGTCTATTAGTCTATATCTAGTCTATATATACTGTATCTAATTAGTCAAGCATCTATCTATATATCAAAATCCTTCAAAAACACTGCTAGAACTGACAACTCCTAACAGAGGATATTGCTACTATGTCCACACCTGGTTGAGCATACAGTCCCAAATTTCATTCTCCTCTGGCTAACAACAGACGATTATACATAGTAAAGGAAAGATCTGGGCGTTAAGGGGTTAAAGATGCTGCTACAATGTCTTCACCTGGTTAAGCATACAGTGTTAAAGAGGTTGCTACAATGTCCTCACCTGGTTAAGCATACAGTCCCAAATCTCATCCTCCTCTGGCTAACAACAGACCATTATACATAGCAAAGGAAAGATCTGGGCGTTAAGGGGTTAAAGACGTCGCTACAATGTTGTCACCTGGTTAAGCATACAGTCCCAAATCTCGTCCTCCTCTTTGTCCTCGTAGACGTGGGAGTGTTGTGCGATGGGGCAGAGCGCGTCCACGGCTGCCCTGCCCTTCATCACCACCACGCGCTCAACCCCTGCAACACATAAGAACATAAGAAAATAAGGAAGCTACAAGAGGCCGCGAGACCTACACGTGGTAGTTCCTGTCACTTAACACTACCTACATCCACCTTTCATCCCCATCCATGAAATCATCCAGCCTCCTTTTAAAGCTCCCTATTGACTCTGCACTAACTACCTGACAACTGAGTCCATTCCAATCATTCACCACCCTATTTGTGAACCAGTTTTTCCTATTTCCTTTTTAAATCTATGCTTTTCCAGTTTGAATCCGTGACTCCTTACTCGGATTCAACACAGATCAGTAGCAACACTAACACTTCTAACACTAACAATCCTAATTACTTCTAACACTAACAACAAACTTCATGTCATCTTCAGTATCCGCTGGTCACTACGTATAGTCAATTTTTTTTAACGAGGCAAAAATTCCATTCTATCATAAGGTCTCATGCTTAAAGTACCTATGTTTACCTGATAATATGGTTAACTCTGATAAAATACAACTGACATTTAAAAGAAGCGTACTATTCCCTTCTCCTGGCATCAAATATCAGTCAGTAAGCAGCAAGGGGGCAGGATTTTTCACCTCGTTAAAAAAAAAACAGTGTAGGATAATAATGATTCTATACCAAAATCTATCACAAGGGGCTTAGTTACACTTGCAATTTTTCTGTATATACTACTTTCAAACAACTCATTCCTGTCTCCCTGTGATGGTGGCTCCAAGTTTAACCCCTTGAGACACAGTACGTAATTTCCATTAAATTTGACCACCACTAGATGATTTTTTTAGTGAATATAAGCAATATTTTATAGCTATGACCTGTTTAGTATCCTTGTCCACTAACTCATTTGGTATATTCAGTTACTTTTCGTTATTTTATGGCTCGACAAGACAATTTTTTATAGCAAAGGAAAGATCTGGGCGTGAAGGGGTTAAAGTTCCCATCAAGTTCTTCTTCTTACAGTTCTCTTTATAATGATTTGCTTCTAGTATTATTCATTGCACTGATAACTCATTCCCATCTATTCTCTTATCCTCAAACCATCTCAGGAACTGTACGTATATTATTAATCACCTAACTCACTCTCCACTAACTCATCACCTAACATCACCCACTCCTCTTCTTTCTGTTTAACGTCAGTTTTTCCCGTTAATGTCCTACGAGGTTAGACGGCCGATGATACGCTTCCAACTATCTCTATCCATTGCCTCAACTTCTTCAATGCCCAATGCTGCCAGATCCTCTTCAACACACTGCCTCCATGTCTTCCTACTACCACTATTACTACTACTACTACGACTTCTTCAATGCCCAATGCTGCCAAATCCTCTTCAACACACTGCCTCCATGTCTTCCTACTACCACTATTACTACTACTACTACAACTCCAATGCCCAATGCTACCAGATCCTCTTCAACACACTGCCTCCATGTCTTCCTCCTCCTACGCACTACTACCAACTAATCTCCCAATGCCTACCAACCTTCTTCACATGCCCAAACCATATCGCCTTACCTGCACCTGCACTTCCAATCTAACAGCTCTCCCCAATGCCTCACCACCTTCTCTCCTCTTCACGTGCCCAAACCACCTCAATCGCCTTACTCACCTGGCACTTCCACTCTAACAGCTCTCCCAATGCCTCACCACCTTCTCTCCTTTCACGTGCCCAAACCACCTCAATCACCTTACTCTCACCTGGCACTTCCACTCTAACAGCTCTCCCCAATGCCTCACCACCTTCTCTCCTCTTCACGTGCCCAAACCACCTCAATCGCCTTACTCTCACCTGGCACTTCCACTCTAACAGCTCTCCCCAATGCCTCACCACCTCTCTCCTTTTCACGTGCCCAAACCACCTCAATCGCCTTACTCTCACCTGGCACTTCCACTCTAACAGCTCTCCCCAATGCCTCACCACCTTCTCTCCTCTTCACGTGCCCAAACCACCTCAATCGCCTTACTCTCACCTGGCACTTCCACTCTAACAGCTCTCCCCAATGCCTCACCACCTTCTCTCCTCTTCACGTGCCCAAACCACCTCAATCGCCTTACTCTCACCTGGAAGTTCCACTCTAACAGCTCTCCCCAATGCCTCACCACCTTCTCTCCTCTTCACGTGCCCAAACCACCTCAATCGCCTTACTCTCACCTGGAAGTTCCACTCTAACAGCTCTCCCCAATGCCTCACCACCTCTCCTCTTCACGATGCCCAAACCACCTCAATCGCCTTACTCTCACCTGGCATTCCACTCTAACAGCTCTCCCCAATGCCTCACCACCTTCTCTCCTCTTCACGTCCCAAACCACCTCATCGCCTTACTCTCACCTGGCATTTCCACTCTAACAGCTCTCCCCAATGCCTCACCACCTTCTCTCCTCTTCACGTGCCCAAACCACCTCAATCGCCTTACTCTCACCTGGCACTTCCACTCTAACAGCTCTCCCCAATGCCTCACCACCTCTCTCTTCAGTGCCCAAACCACCTCAATCGCCTTACTCTCACCTGGCACTTCCACTCTAACAGCTCTCCCCAATGCCTCACCACCTTTCTCTCTCACGTGCCCAAACCACCTCAATCGCCTTACTCTCACCTGGCACTTCCACTAACAGCTCTCCCCAATGCCTCACCACCTTCTCTCCTTTCCGTGCCCAAACCACCTCAATCGCCTTACTCTCACCTGGCACTTCCACTCTAACAGCTCTCCCCAATGCCTCACCACCTTCTCTCCTTTCACGTGCCCAAACCACCTCAATCGCCTTACTCTCACCTGGAAGTTCACTCTAACAGCTCTCCCCAATGCCTCACCACCTTCTCTCCTCTTCACGTGCCCAAACCACCTCAATCGCCTTACTCTCACCTGGCACTTCCACTCTAACAGCTCTCCCCAATGCCTCACCACCTTCTCTCCTCTTCACGTACCCAAACCACCTCAATCGCCTTACTCTCACCTGGCACTTCCACTCTAACAGCTCTCCCCAATGCCTCACCACCTTCTCTCCTCTTCACGTGCCCAAACCACCTCAATCGCCTTACTCTCACCTGGAAGTTCCACTCTAACAGCTCTCCCCAATGCCTCACCACCTTCTCTCTCTTCACGTGCCCAAACCACCTCAATCGCCTTACTCTCACCTGGCACTTCCACTCTAACAGCTCTCCCAATGCCTCACCACCTTCTCTCCTTTCACGTACCCAAACACCTCATCACTACATCTCACCTGACCTTCCACTTCAACCTCTCCAAATGCTCCCTTCTCTCCTCATCACGGCCCAAACCACCTCAATCGCTTCCTCTAAATCAAATTCACTTCTACATTCTCTTCCCCTCAATCTTTTCTCTTACTCACAAAAAACCTGAACAATGCATTATTCACACTCAGCTCTTAAATTCATCACATTTATATAATCAACACTATTCTCATGATATTATAACAAAAAATATTAAGATTCCTTGATGACATAATGAAACTAAAATAGAATGACGGCAATAAATAAACACAAGAGTAGTAGTGGTGAATGCAAAGGAACCATTAAGACCATTACATCACAAGCTATAGTGTGTGGTAGGGGAGGTGGGCAAAGCATACCGTGGATACAACAGGGTGGTAGATGCCGGGTCAGTTGCAACAGGGTGGTAAATGCAAGGGCCAGTGTGCAACAGGGTGGTAGATGCCGGGCCAGTGTGCAACAGGGTGGTAATGCAAGGTCAGTGTGCAACAGGGTGGTAGATGCCGGGCGTGTCAAAGGTGTTGCAGCATAAACGGGTGGTAGATGCCGGGCCAGTGTGCAACAGGTAATGGCCATGTGCACAGGGTGTAAATGCAAGGGTCAGTGTGCAACAGGGTGGTAGATGCCGGGCCAGTGTGCAACAGGGTGGTAGATGCCGGGCCAGTGTGCAACAGGGTGGTAGATGCCGGGCCAGTGTGCAACAGGGTGGTAGATGCAAGGCCAGTGTGCAACAGAGAGAGGCGAAAGGAATGCCCAAGGGAATGAACAGAGGTATTGTCACGTGTGGGGAATGAAGGAAGACTTGTAACTTGAAGGAAGGAAGGAAGGAAGGAAGGAACACTTGAAGGAAGAAAGGAAGGAACATTTGAAGGAGGAATTGTCCCAGGCATAACACTTGAAGGAGGAATTGTCCCAGGCATAACACTAAGTCGTGACACAGGTAACGGTAAGCCAAAGATCCCTGCAAGCTGATTAGTAAGAGAATACTTGAACAGATGTTGAGTCTACAAAAACTCAACTGTTTACATATGATCAAGAGTTTCTGATTCGGCTAAGAGGAATGTTCCAGTTCAGGGAGATATAAAAAGAGTGTTAATTCTTACCCATCTAGGTTATGCTTCTGAATATCTGAAGATGCAGGTCAGATAAATCCATGATAGCTTACAATAAAATAGCCCAATTTTTTGTGTGTTAAGACTTGCACAGTAAAATTTTCCTAGCAACTGATGAAATAAAAAGACTTGCAGACTGAACAAATTATCCTGAACAAGTTATGAATTAAAAGAGTGCGAAAATAATATATGACTAGACACAAATTAAGAGTTATTAAGAGCTTATATTTGGTCTTCAGTCTGACAATGACCCTTCATGTGTGTTTCCTCTTGTTGCATTAAAACAAATTAATAAATAGTGATGGCTAAAATGAAATTGAGTCTTAACAAAAAAGGAACAACACAGCACTGAATAAACATAAATAGTGTACTTGAAAAAATACTCTAAAAAAATTCATAGCTAAAATAAGGCAATAATTTACGGAAAGCCAATAACGTAGTAGTATTTCCTAAGACAATGACTAAAACTTTGCACAAGCATCAGGAACTCGTGTACTTCCTACTCCAAAATCTATTAAGTCTACTATAGTCACCGAACGTTAAGCTGACAAAAATTGGACCCCCTCACTCCCCTCTTCTGAATGCACGGGATTAGCCGAGGTGTTGGGTGTTGGGGCTAAACTTGCGATTAAGGCATTCTCACCCAACACCCAACACCTCGGCCAATCCCGTGTGTTCGGAAGGGGGGAGTGAAGGTGTTGGGTGTTGGGGCTAAACTTGCGATTAAGGCATTCTCACCCAACACCTCAGCCAATCCCGTGTGTTCGGAAGGGGCGAGTGTTGATGTTGGGTGTTGGGGCTAAACTTGGGAGTCAGGCATTCTCACCCAACACCCAACACCTCAGCCAATCCCGTGTGTTCGGAAGGGGCGAGTGTTGATGTTGGGTGTTGGGGCTAAACTTGGGAGTCAGGCATTCTCACCCAACACCCAACACCTCAGCCAATCCCGTGCATTCGGAAGGGGGGAGTGATTGATTGATTTAATGCCAATAAAGGTAAATGTGCCAGCCATCAGAGGTCATATGGCACTATGGCAAAGCATAAAAAGGGGAGGGGTTAGAGAGAAAGAGAAACGGTGAGGGAAGGGGAGAGGAACGGGATGTTACAGCAGGATGTGAATTTGTTGGAGGAAGGAGGTTAATTTTTCCAGGGAGAAGAAGGGGGATTCCGGGAGAATGTCCGCAAGACAGGGAGGTCGGGAAAGGGAGGACAAATGAGGGAAGGAACTGGAACGGGCAGGATAATAGGACATGTTGGACAGTGGGAGGAGCTTGACAGGGTGTGCAGAGGGTTGGGGAGGAGCGTGACATGAGATAGAGGGGAGTGAAGGTGTTGGGTGTTGGGACTTAACTTGGGAATAAGGCATTCTCACCCAACACCCAACACCTCAGCCAATCCCGTGCGTTCGGAAGGGAGGAGTGAAGGGGTCCAATTATCGCCAGCTTAACTTGCGGTGAGTACAGTACCTATCCCTAACCACTCCTTCCTTGCACCTTGATGCCATGGTTACCTATAAGAAGGCCAACCATTATAGAAAGCCTAACACTCCTCCTCGATAACCCCACCTGACTTTGGGCCTGATTTTGCCTGCAGATTAGTGGTGTCAGTATTCTCTTTCTCTTCAGCTGTGGCCCCACCCTTAGCAGCACCCTTCTTCCCCCTGGCGCCCTTAGGTTTGGCATTCCTCCCACCTGATGCCTTGGCGGTGCTGGCGGCCTTGGCTTTCCCCTGGGTCGTCCCGTCATCACTCTGGTCTTCCTCGTCCTCTTCTGTGACCTTCAAGGCTTTTTTATTGGGACCTCTCTTTGCCTTGTTTTTGGTGGGTGGTGGGGCGTCCTCCTCTTCCTCCTCCTCCTCCTCCTCTGGCTTCACTTTGGCAGCTGCTCTCCCTCGCTTTCCTTTCTGGGCAGGAGCAGCTGGAGGAGACTCAGCTTCCTCTTCCTCCTCTTTTTTCACCGCTGGTTTTCTGGCTCTTGTCTTTTTGATGACTGGTTCGCTTTCCTCGGGTTCAGTTTCCTTTTTAATGGCTGGTTCGCTTTCCTCTGGTGCCACTTTCTTTTTGGGTGGTGCTCTTCCCCGCTTCTTGGCCACACTGGTTCCTGGTTCTTCCTCCTCCTTCTTAACTTTACGTACTCGTCTCAACTTCTTCTTTTCATCCTTTTCATCGTCCATTTCTTCCGCCTCCTTATAGTTCGTGACCTTCCTCGCTCCTCTCTTGGCTCTATTAGCGGCAGGTGGTGGTGGTGGCGTTTGCTCCTCCTCCTCCTCCTCCTCTGGTTCTTCTTCCTTCACTTCCATCTCCTCCTCCTCCTCCTCCTCCTTTCCTTCAGCTCCCTTGTTCTTGGTGGCCGCTCCTCTCCTTCCCTTCTTCACCACGGGCTCCTCTGGCACCACCGTCTCCTCTTCCACCACCACGGCAGCCACTGGGTCTTTCTTCACTGCTCGCTTGCGTCGTCCTGAAATTAGATCCAAATTTTTAGTACGTAAGAATATAAGAACATAAGGAAGCTACAAGATAAGAACATAAGGAAGCTACAAGATAAGAACATAAGAAAATAAGGAAGCTACAAGATAAGAACATAAGAAAATAAGGAAGCTACAAGATAAGAACATAAGAAAATAAGGAAGCTACAAGATAAGAACATAAGAAAATAAGGAAGCTACAAGATAAGAACATAAGAAAATAAGGAAGCTACAAGATAAGAACATAAGAAAATAAGGAAGCTACAAGATAAGAACATAAGAAAATAAGGAAGCTACAAGATAAGAACATAAGAAAATAAGGAAGCTACAAGATAAGAACATAAGAAAATAAGGAAGCTACAAGAGGCCGCGAGACCTACACGTGGTAGTTCCTGTTACTTAACACTACCTACATCCACCTTTCATGAATTTATCCAGCCTCCTTTTAAAGCTCCCCATTGACTCCGCACGAACTACCTGTCTCTGAGTATTGCGGTACATTACGGTAATAAGAGACACTGTCGGTTATTATGGACGAGAACTGTGCGGTCGCTAGCGCCGTTACCACCTAGGTTTTCTATATTATGTTCTGCTCAGTATATTAAACAGCATTAACCCCTTGAGACCCAGAACGTAATTTTAATTGTAATTTGGGTGCCATTAGACGATTTTCATAAATATAACCAGTTTTATAGCTATGACCTGTTTAGTATCCTTGTCCACTAGCTAATTTGGTTTAATAAGTTACTTTTTCGTAATTTTATGGCTAACAACAGACACTTTCATATAGCAAAGGAAAGATCTGGGCGTGAAGGGGTTAAACCACTTCTGCGTAACCTTCTAAACTTATATCCATATTGCAGAAATGACAGTTTTCTAATACGCATACACACACACACTCCCCTTTCAGAGCCCCCTTTCAGAGTTTTACATATGGTGAAGGATGTATCTTAAAAACAGTTACAGATCCTAGTTAAGAGTAGCAATAAGAAAGTCATTAAAAGGTTGTTTTTAAGATGACGTAACATTTAAAATCACTCAAAGCATCGAGTTCCTTCCATAAAGACAGAAACTAACACGTCACCTGGACAACACACCAATACAAAGAGAGTGCATTTAATAACTTAGGACACACAAACAACTCTCACTTCAAACACAAGAAGGAATAAGGCCGATAGAAAACGTGACAAAAATACGTCCTACACAAAACAAAAAATCGAAATAAACCATTCAGCGCATATTTATACGAAAACGATGCGAACTTGAATATATTGAAACGCACAAGAATCTTCTTAACTGATGTAGAAAAGATTTATTGATGATAAGATGAATAGATGCTTCAAAATGTGGAAGTCATTTCAGTTTCAATAAATGACCAAATAGTGAAGAAACATCGATAAATACAGAAAACACAGAACTTTTAAATGAACTAAATAACGAAAGAACTCACAAATAGACGTTTAACTAGAAAATAAATTAGAAAAAATCAATTTATTTTATTTTTTGTTACGGCAATGCCTAACCCAGACTCAAATAGGCTCAGAGTCTTTTCGGATAATGTGAAATAGGCTTAGAACGGTCTTTTTAGTTAATATTGTGATAAATATTCCACAGGGCAGGGCTAAACATAACCTAACCCTAATTAAACCGGGTTGAAACTGCATATTTACCGAAAATATTAATAGCCCCAAAATAACCATTGTGGAACCCCGCTTGTTACCTGCCCCACTCTTTACACTAACCAGTGAGTTAAGTGGTAATCAGTGCGTAAACATGGGCCATTGAACATGTTATATTGTGCATGTATTGCCATAAAGGTACCTGGAACTGTCGCCGATAGGAACACTCGCCGACGTCGACGAGTGTTCCTATTTTTCACGTCGGCGAGTGTTCCCATTACCAGTGTTTCTGCATTCAGGGATTAAATACCAACAATAGCCTGAATAGTTAGGCTAGGTTATATTCCTTATCATATAAAACCATGTGGGGACGGGCCATTAACGACCATGGGCCATTGAACATGTGGCCAAAAATTGTGTTAATGCTACCCTATTTACCTGCAAACCAACGTTGAATACCCTTCTATACATGTGTTAGTGGCACACCTATACCCTTATTACTCTGTTACTCACCTGCCATGATGAGTTAAGGAGTGGTACAGGAGCTCGAGGGTTAGCAGTGACAAAGCCGAGTGGTTGCTGATGGTTGCTGAGTGGTCAGAGTGGCGGCAAAACTCCGTCCCTCCCGCCAGCCGTTTCACACTGTTCAACGGGCGCGCATTCCGCCAACCACCGCCTTGCATTAGGCTGGGAGGCCCATTCACAAAGCTATACACATGCAGTTAATGATCATTTTCTTGTATGTATTATGTGGGATCTTTGTCGCTTAATTAATAGTATCGCTTCATAGGTCCTCTTCAACGCACTGACGTCACGATCTAGCGGTTCCAAGCCAAATGCCGCCCGTCGGAGCGAGCTGGAGGACCAACAAACTCCACTTGCCGCCCGTGTTTGCCAGCTTATGGTCATTTTCCCCTAGGTACCAAATATATGTTTATCAATATGAAAGATATACTGTTTTCTTCGGAAATGTTTGTTCTATTATATAATCAAATAAAAAACCGTAAAACACACTAAAGAAATGCCATTATGAGACTCCAGAAATATGCATGAACTTAATATTCATTTAAACTCTTCGCCATTTAATATTTTGCGAGAAAACTTTTTACATGGAGAATATCAATAGAAGCGGAATTTCATTAGCTTTCCATTGATATATTTCGTTATCTGATAAATGAATTAGAACCATGTATAAATTAGCGTTAGCTAATTAAATAACCTCATCAATCGGGAAAAATTACCCGATTTCATGATGTTATTTATTTAGTTAACGCTAATTTATGCATGGTTCTAGTTCATTTATCAGAAAACGAAATATATCAATGGGAAGCTTATGAAATTCCGCTTCTATTTATATACTCCATGTAAAAAAAATTCTCGCAAAATATTAAATGGCGAAGAGTTTAACTGAATATTAAGTTCATGCATATTTCTTGAGTCTCATAATGGCATTTCTTTAGTGTGTTTTACGGTTTTTTATTTGATAATATTATAGAACAAACATTTCCGAAGATAACAGTATATCTTTTATACTGATAAACATATATTTGGTATTAGAAAATTACCATAAGCTGGCAAACACGGGCGGCAAGTGGAGTTTGTTGGTCCTCCATGCAGCATCTCCCGCGTCTGTCGCAGCCACAACAAGGGCTGTGACGTCACGTGCAAGGCACCTATTCGTCTCCTTAAATTCGTCTCTGCGTAATTCCTTCTCCTTCTCTTCCTCCTCCTCCTCCTCCTCCTCCTCCTTCTCTCCCTTCTCCTCCTCCTTCTCTTCCTCCTCCTAGCTCCTTCTTCTCTTCCTCCTCCTCCTTCTTCTCTTCCTCCTCCTCCTCCTCCTCCTCCTCCTTCTCTTCCTCCTCCTAGCTCCTTCTTCTCTTCCTCCTTCTCCTTCTTCTCTTCCTCCTCCTCCTCCTTCTCCTTCTCTTCCTCCTCCTCCTCCTTCTCTTCCTCCTCCTCCTTCTTCTCTTCCTCCTCCTCCTCTCTTCCTCCTCCTCCTCCTTCTCTTCCTACGTGCAAATACAAGTTACTCCAGTTCAGGTTTCGACAGCGAGGGTGGGACAGTTTTCTACGAGGTCGCCGCCACCAAGAGCACCTCGAGTATCTGCGCATTGATTTGCCCGAGCGGGGTTGCCGAATTGCGTGCCAGCTGTACAGTCTCTTGTTCTCGGTGGGTTCTGGACATTACAGGAGTGTTGTGGTCAATTACATGTTAGATCACACCTGAGAACAACCTTAAAACCGGTGAAATAACTCAGTAGTTGGAAATATGATGCTATCCGAGACGCAGTAGTACGAGTCTTATGTGTGTAGTATCTAAGATGACTCTGCCTCGAAGCTGTGTGTCAGGGCACTCACAACAAAACTAATACCACCTCCCTTACTATATACCCGCCCTTATATATACCGCCTATATATACCAAAGGAAGGAGGAGAGAAAGGAGGAGGTGGTAGTGGTGGTCATTATCGAAGAGTTGGAATTATTGCCAGACGAGAAACGACATGAAACATATAGTCTTCACGTACAATCAAGCTCCCGTGATGAACATTCTATGAGTGTTTGAAGGAGAGCAGGCCGCACACCACACAGCCACCACCACCTGTCTCGCTCAAAATGAAGTAAGTTCCCCAAAGAAATCAATATTGTAGTATGGTAGATAAAAAAAAATAGGAGGAGGATATTATATGCTTGTAATCAAAAGCTATAACTCCATCGAGAATTACGACTTGATCATTCCCTACTGTTTCATATCCATTACTCTGATTATATGAGAGAGAGAGAGAGAGAGAGAGAGAGAGAGAGAGAGAGAGAGAGAGAGAGAGAGAGAGAGAGAGAGAGAGAGAGAGAGAGAGAGAGAGAGAGAGAGAGAGAGAGAGAGAGTTAAAAAAACTGGTCCAAGATTAGGTAGACATTTATGTGTACTGCTGAAATTTGCAAATAAAAAGCTTCACAATGAATATATGAACACACTTCTCTGTTGGCTTCCATTAATGTGACAGTGGCTTCCTTTATCTGACAGTGGCTTCCTTTATCTGACAGTGGCTTCCTTTATCTGACAGTGGCTTCCTTTATCTGACAGTGGCTTCCTTTATCTGACAGTGGCTTCCTTTATCTGACAGTGGCTTCCTTTATCTGACAGTGGCTTCCTTTATCTGACAGTGGCTTCCTTATCTGACAGTGGCTTCCTTTATCTGACAGTGGCTTCCTTTATCTGTCAGTGGCTTCCTTTATGTGACAGTGGCTTCCTTTATGTGACAGTGGCTTCCTTTACCTGACAGTGGCTTCCTTTATCTAACAGTGGCTTCCTTTATCTAACAGTGGCTTCCTTTATCTGACAGTGGCTTCCTTTATCTAACAGTGGCTTCCTTTATCTGACAATGGCTTCCTTTATCTGAAAATGGCTTCCTTTATCTGACAGTGGCTCCCTTTATTTGACAGTGGCTTCCCTTATCTGACAATGGCTTCCTTTATCTGACAGTGGCTTCCTTTATCTGACAGTGGCTTCCTTTATCTGACAGTGGCTTCCTTTATCTAACAGTGGCAAGCCTTATCTGACAGTGGCTTCCCTTATCTGACAGTGGCTTCCTTTATCTGACAGTGGCTTCCTTTATCTGACAGTGGCTTCCTTTATCTGACAGTGGCTTCCTTTATCTGACAGTGGCTTCCTTTATCTGACAGTGGCTTCCTTTATCTGACAGTGGCTTCCTTTATCTAACAGTGACTTCCCTTATCTGACAATGGCTTCCTTTATCTGACTGCTAAAGTGGCTCTCAATATATTTTGTCCCGCGCACCCTTCTCCCTGTATATATGACTCAGTACGTGTCATAACCCCTTGCCAAGATGGTTTGAGGCAAAGTCCATTCCAAATAACATGCATACAATACATAATATACGGTCAGTAAATTTACTAAACAGGTCATATCTATAAAATATTGCTTATAGTCACTAAAAATCGTCTCATAAACTACAAAAAGTAAATGAATATACCAAATTAGCTAGTGACAAGGCTACTAAACAGGTCATATCTATAAAATATTCCTTATAGTCACTCAAAAGCGTCTAATGGTGCCCAGATTGAGGTGATCTAAAAACCCACAGAGATAAGGTACACTCCTATCCCTCCCTGTCCCCGCAGCGATCCCTGGTAGCTGAGTGCCTGGTAGCGCCATGCACTTTTGGATTGACAAGAGGAGCGCGTGCGGCCAACGGGGTGCTCAGTTCGTGGGGTCCCCGTGTCTGTACCGCCCTAAGGCACGCCACTACCCCATGGTGACCCCCGTGCACAGGTAACCCCTCCTCAACAACCTCCCCGTGCACAGGTAACCCCTCCTCAACAACCTCCCCGTGCACAGGTAACCCCTCCTCAACAACCTCCCCGTGCACAGGTAACCCCTCCTCAACAACCTCCCCGTGCACAGGTAACCCCTCCTCAACAACCTCCCCGTGCACAGGTAACGCCCCCTCCCACCTCCTCAATCCCCCCGTGCACAGGTAACCCCTCCTCAACAACCTCCCCGTGCACAGGTAACGCCCCCTCCCACCTCCTCAATCCCCCCGTGCACAGGTAACGCCCCCTCAGCAACCCCCAACCCCAAATAGAACAGCAAAAGATCTGATGATGATTAACCCCTTCACGCCCAGATCTTTCCTTTGCTATAAAAAATCGTATGTTAATTGTCGAGCCAAAAAATTACGAAAAGTAACTGAATATATCAAATGAGTTAGTGGACAAGGATACTAAACAGGTCATATCTATAAACTATTGCTTATAATCACTCAAAATCGTCTAATGGTACCCAAATTACAATGGAAATTACGTTCTGGGTCTCAAGGGGTTAAATAGAGACTATAGAATACCTGCAGGATTTGATAACTACGAGAGAACAATGAGAGAGAGAGAGAGAGGGGGGAGAGGAAGTTGATTTTGATAGCACTAGGGAATTAGCACGCGGCCTCTTGTAGCTTCCTTATTTTTCTTAATTGGAATACACCGCCACACTAACACTGACACGTCAATCCCACCCTTCCCTGCACCCTTGCTTCTCCCCTTCATCTGCTACCTCAAGTATAGTATAGATCGATCGAGGCGTATATATGCACCAAGTATAGTACAGAGGCGTAGTATATATGCACCAAGTATAGTATAGAGGCGTATATATGCACCAAGTATAGTATAAGGCATATATATGCACCAAGTATAGTACAGAGGCGTATATATGCACCAAGTATAGTATAAAGGCATATATATGCACCAAGTATAGTATAGAGGCGTATATATGCACCAAGTATAGTACAGAGGCGTATATATGCACCAAGTATAGTACAGAGGCGTATATATGCACCAAGTATAGTACAGAGGCGTATATATGCACCAAGTATAGTACAGAGGCGTATATATGCACCAAGTATAGTATAGAGGCGTATATATGCACCAAGTATAGTATAGAGGCGTATATATGCACCAAATATAGTACATAGAGGCGTATATATGCACCAAGTATAGTATAGAGGCGTATATATGCACCAGCCTGGCACGGTGTTCTCTGCATTAATACAACACTAATAGCAACAGAAATATAAAAGCGTTTGTCAACACTATCTGCAAATGTAAAGATATGATGATAAAAAATGGATTTAAAATCGAGACGAAACAAACTTGACCCAATCTTATATAAATACAACAAGTCAAGTGAGAACATACACACACACACACACAACACACACACACACACACACACACACACACTTGTACTGATCCTGTGTTCTCTTGGGTGTTCCGCCAGGTTCCAGAGGATCGAATCCCTTCAGGTGGAGGGTCGCCGCGGAGGCGAGGCGGGGCGAGGCCGAGGGGGACGCGGGCGCCGCCTGGGTTCCTCGCGCGCATCAACTGACGAGGATGAGGAGAGTGTTCGCCTGCCCCTGGGGGACACACAGCCCCCGAGGACGCCTGCCTCACCCGCCTCAGCGTGGCCGCCACCAGCCAGACACGCAGGTCCTCGGCCAACTCCTCGGTGTATTCTCGTGTGCCAGACAATTTCAATCTGTTCCGCATGGGCGGCATTAACTGGTGCGTGTGGGCGGCGTTCATCGTGGTGACCATGCTGCTGGTGCCCGCCCATCTCTACCTGAAGAACTTTCACTACCGCGGCGAGCTGGTGGGCATCATCTTCGTGATCATCCTGCTGTTCCTCGTCTGCTTCTCCGTGTCGCTCTTCCACACCAAGACGCGCGCCATTCTGCTGCACCGCCTCAACCTGGAGGACGACGCCCGCGGCTGTGCCATGGACCAGGAGGCGGGGTCCCCAGCCCGCCGCCGCCCGCTCTTCCCCACGCCCACCCTGGCCCACCGCCGCCTGGTGCGCCACCTGCCCTGCCCGCCCGTCCGCATGTCCATGTCCACGCCGGACCTGGTGGACGGCCACGCCCTGACCAGGGACAGAATGGCCAGATCCCACTCACAGGCATCGCGCGGCGTCACTTACGGCATCCTGAGGCCACACGACGCCAACGACCCCCGCCTGGAGACCTCTCTGGGCCGCGACGCCACAGCAGACCCGCCGCCCTACCACGTGGCCATCCTGCTGCCCGCGCCACGCACGCCGCCACGCAGAGGGAGTGCGAGACGCCCCCGCCCGCCTACGACGTGGTGCAGTGAGTGACGCGGGCACGGCAAGCTGTATAGGGAGGCTGCCCAGGGTGGGACCAAGGGCGAGGAGTAGCCTTGCATGGCACTGACAGCCCCGCACTGCAAGGCGTCCATCTGCATGCTAGGGCGAGCGCAAGTCTGCCAAAGCTGCAACACACTCGTGAAGCAACTGCTGGCGCTTTCAAGCTTTTCACAGAACAGTAAATAACAATAGCTCTTTCGCCCTGCTAAGGCATCTGCATGGGAGCAACACCTGGCTTGCCGCGGCCACACTGGGAGCCAGATTACGACGCCCGCGAGGGTGAGTGAGGCAAGGCGATTTACAGGAACTACCACGTGTAAGTCTCACGGCCTCTTGTAGCTTCCTTATTTTCTGATGTTCTTATGTTCTTATACAGAGAATGATTGATTTAATGCCAAAAAGGGGGAAATGTGCCAGACATCAGAGGTCATATGGCACACCTCGTATACACAGAAACAATGTAAGTACTACGGATGAAAAACTCTGCGGTTACGTCTTGCCGCGTTTCACTAACTCCGCCTAGTCTTTTATGCAAGATTAATTTGTGTTATTAATATTATTATTACTATTAATGCTATTATTATTATTATTATTATTTATTATTATTATTATTATTATTATTATTATTATATTATTATCATCATTATTATCATCATCACTATTATTATTATTATTATTATTATTATTATTATTATTATTAATAATGTTATTGTTATTGTTATTATCATTATAATTGTTATCATGCAGCCAGAGCGTTATCTACGTATATTTGATCAAGCTCCCACTCGCTTGTCGTTCGCAGTGGGGCAGTTTTGTGAGGCTGCAACTTGTGATCTGCTGCCCTGCGATGAACTAAGGGAACCAAAGTGTGCCTGGAACTATACTGTCCCAGGCTGCTGCCATGGCGACGCTGCAGGGGTATGGGGAGGCACTGGGAGGCGGGGTGTTTGTTCCCAGGACGAGTCACTGCGATGTTTCCTGCCGCTACAAGCAAGGAGTCATGTACGCGCGTGTGAAATAGATCGCCTCGCTGCAGCACAAATTAACCCCTTCACGCCCAGATCTTTCCTTTGCTATATAAAATCGTCTGTTGTTAGCTATAAAATTACGAAAAGTAACTAAATATACCAAATTAGTTAGTGGATAAGGATACTTAACAGGTCATATCTATAAAATATTGCTTATATTAACTAAAAATTGTCTATTGATACCCAAATTACAAAGGAAATTACGTTCTGGGCCTCAAGGGGTTAAAGTTCTAATCATCACAGGCGTCACATAAGAATCCTGCCTGTGCCACCACGAGCGAGGGACAACCATCACTACCCTCAAGTGAAAAAAGCCTACAGGCACTCACTATAGGCTCACACATCAAAAGACAGATAGAGACAGAAACAGAAACAGGACAGGAACAGAAAATACAGATAGTGGAACATACAAAATGGAACTGCACTGAAGTCTGCTATAATGATGAAAATTTCGAAGTGAATTTTTAACTATATTTCAATGACGAACAAAGAAATAGACTTAAAGTGTAAGATGCATGTTTTAGGAAGGCAATGCAGATGTGATATAACTACGGAACAGTTTTCAAGTGACATCGATACGTATTAATTAACAGGTCAGTGAATTTCGGGATGATATAAATAGGTTTGTTTCTCTGGAGTATAAGCAATCAAAAGTAGAAGTACATATGTCAAATCAATCATTTACGATCAAAATTTGTAATATAGCCATTAGCATGCATAAGCTAACAGTGCGTGTGTGTGTGTATATGTGTGTGTGCATGTGTGACTTTCCTCAGTACAATATACAAGCTACGCACAATCTTCGCTCTCTCCCCTTCCCTGCCTAGACACTCGAGGCATTCTAGTTTCTCCCACCGTCAAGTATGGAGGGAGAGGAGAGTCTCATGTTAACCCCTTCACGCCCAGATCTTTCCTTTGCTATATAAAATCGTCTGTTGTTAGCCATAAAATTACAAAAACTAACTTAATATACTAAATTAGCTAGTGGACAAGGATACTGAACAGGTCATATCTATAAAATATTGCTTATATACACTAAAAATCATATAATGGTACCCAAATTATAATGGAATTTACGTACTGGGCCTCAAGGGGTTAATAGTTATTGGCAGAGATTCTTTTAGTGCCGGGAAGGAGGAAAGGAAGGGTGGGAGGCATTCTATTCACAATATATCCTGTTTATTATTATAGTATAGTAGCATAGGGAGGATTACGGTCTCTCTTTCAACGAGTAAGGGAGTGTGTTGGTTAGTGGTGTCCAGTTTCCCGCCGGCGTGGGCTGGCGCACGAGTTATTGTTGCACCCAACCGGCCCACCACAGCCTTGTGCGTTGGAATAAATATTTTATAAACTTTCGATTGGTTTTACTCGTTGTCTTCACTGTTTGACATGGTAGGCCTATATATGAGGGTGTACATACATTGCGAGTGCCTTCTTAATTAAACCCCTTCACACTCAGATCTTTCCTTTGCTATAAAAAAATGTCTGTTGTTAGCCATAAAATAACGAAAAATAACTGAATATACCAAATTAGTTAGTCGACAAGGATAATAAACAGGTCATTTCTATAACATTTTGCTTGTAGTCACTAAAAATCGTCTAATGGCAGCCAAATTACAGTGGAAATAACGTTATGGGCCTCAAGGGGTTAATACGCAGTGGACATGAGTATGTGAGTGGTGAGTATGGCCCTACCCAAGGCCCTAACCTGGCAGAAGTCGCGATCCCAGTCATTAGGGAACGCCTTGAGAGTCGATCTCTTTGGACTGAGATCAGAAAGTCCGCAATGTGAGTAGCCTACGTGGTGGTTTCCAGTTAATATAAGGACAGTCTTAACCCCTTCACGCCCAGATCTTTCCTTGGCTATAAAAAATGGTCTGTTGTCGAGCCATAAAATAACGAAAAGTAACTGAATATGCCACATTAGATAGTCGACAAGGATACTAAACAGGTCATATCTATAAAATATTGCTCAAATTCACTAAAAAATCGACTAACGGTTGCCAATTTACAATGGAAATTACGTTCTGGGTCTCAAGGGGTTAAACGGCTGTCGAGTACGATGAAACTGAATTCTGATGAGAAGTAGTGTTACTCGATACTGTGCGATCTCACTCGGTTTAACACTCGGAATTGGTTTAGGACTTTAGGTGATGTTGAAATAGAATATAAAATGAGGAGTAACGGAGCAGATCAAAGCAGGTCAGGTCAAGGCAAGGGGCAGCAGTAGGTTGGTCTTCAGTTTTTTTTTTTTAACATCACAAAGGACTGGCCAAGGGCAAAAAAAAAAAGGTAACCCCCAAAAAAGAAATGTGTCTTGTGTTGTCATATAGTTGGTCTTCATATAGTCAGTGTTTTTCACAAATGTTAATTCAATTGTGAATAAAAGTATTGTATCTGAATCTCTCTCTCTCTCTCTCTCTCTCTCTCTCTCTCTCTCTCTCTCTCTCTCTCTCTGGTGGCTCGGTTGGTAGAGCTACGGGATCGCGTGTAGCGTTCCTGGATTCGGTCAGCGGTTCGAGCCCACCAAGTTATCAACATTGCTATTTTTCCTCTTTTTTATTTCTTTAATGATGCACACTAATACCGTCTTATTGTTCTTCATCGTTTCTCTTATACGTGCAGTACAAACAAAAAATATAGGCTAAAAAGAATGATTATATAACAAGGCTAACTAATAATCCTTGCTATACTAGACTATTTATTCCTTCTTATCGCTTAAATACCCTCATATGAACCCTGTACTGTTATATAGAGATAAGATGGACGGGAGGGGAAGGTGGAGGGGGGAGGATAATGATAACTCATTAATAAAATAAGCAAGGTTTTAGTTACTCCTATAATCTTTCACTCTACTCAGCCAGCCAGTTATTCTTTGTCGTCTTACTCCCACCATTTATTATCTCATTAACATAAATCATTAATAAAATACAAGAAACATAAACAAATAGTTAAAGCTTCCTCTTATCCACCTGTTTCCTTCCTTTAGCCAGAGGGAAGGAGGTAGATGGACGGGAGGGGGAGGGGAAGGGGGGAGGTTCCTCTTATCCACCTGTTTCCTTCCTTTAGCCAGAGGGAAGGAGGTAGATGGACGGGAGGGGAAGGGGAAGAGGGAAGGGGGGAGGGTTCCTCTTATCCACCTGTTTCCTTCCTTTAGCCAGAGGGAAGGAGGTAGATGGACGGGAGGGGAAGAGGGAAGGGGGAAGGGGGGAGGTTCCTCTTATCCACCTGTTTCCTTCCTTTAGCCAGAGGGAAGGAGGTAGATGGACGGGAGGGGAAGAGGGAAGGGGGAAGGGGGGAGGTTCCTCTTATCCACCTGTTTCCTTCCTTTAGCCAGAGGGAAGGAGGTAGATGGACGGGAGGGGAAGGGGAAGGGGGGAGGTTCCTCTTATCCACCTGTTTCCTTCCTTTAGCCAGAGGGAAGGAGGTAGATGGACGGGAGGGGGAGGGGGGAAGGGGAAGGGGGAGGTTCCTCTTATCCACCTGTTTCCTTCCTTTAGCCAGAGGGAAGGAGGTAGATGGACGGGAGGGGGAGGGGGGAAGGGGAAGGGGGAGGTTCCTCTTATCCACCTGTTTCCTTCCTTTAGCCAGAGGGAAGGAGGTAGATGGACGGGAGGGGAAGGGGAAGGGGGGAGGTTCCTCTTATCCACCTGTTTCCTTCCTTTAGCCAGAGGGAAGGAGGTAGATGGACGGGAGGGGGAGGGAAGAGGGAAGGGGGGAGGTTCCTCTTATCCACCTGTTTCCTTCCTTTAGCCAGAGGGAAGGAGGTAGATGGACGGGAGGGGGAGGGGAAGAGGGAAGGGGGAGGGGGGAGGTTCCTCTTATCCACCTGTTTCCTTCCTTTAGCCAGAGGGAAGGAGGTAGATGGACGGGAGGGGGAGGGAAGAGGGAAGGGGAAGGGGGGAGGTTCCTCTTATCCACCTGTTTCCTTCCTTTAGCCAGAGGGAAGGAGGTAGATGGACGGGAGGGGAGGGGAAGAGGGAAGGGGGAGGTTCCTCTTATCCACCTGTTTCCTTCCTTTAGCCAGAGGGAAGGAGGTAGATGGACGGGAGGGGGAGGGGAAGAGGGAAGGGGGAGGGGGGAGGTTCCTCTTATCCACCTGTTTCCTTCCTTTAGCCAGAGGGAAGGAGGTAGATGGACGGGAGGGGAGGGGAAGAGGGAAGGGGGAGGGGGGAGGTTCCTCTTATCCACCTGTTTCCTTCCTTTAGCCAGAGGGAAGGAGGTAGATGGACGGGAGGGGGAGGGGAAGGGGGAGGGGGGAGGTTCCTCTTATCCACCTGTTTCCTTCCTTTAGCCAGAGGGAAGGAGGTAGATGGACGGGAGGGGGAGGGGGGAAGGGGAAGGGGGGAGGTTCCTCTTATCCACCTGTTTCCTTCCTTTAGCCAGAGGGAAGGAGGTAGATGGACGGGAGGGGGAGGGGGGGGAAGGGAAGGGGGGAGGTTCCTCTTATCCACCTGTTTCCTTCCTTTAGCCAGAGGGAAGGAGGTAGATGGACGGGAGGGGAAGGGGAAGGGGGGAGGTTCCTCTTATCCACCTGTTTCCTTCCTTTAGCCAGAGGGAAGGAGGTAGATGGACGGGAGGGGAAGGGGGGAAGGGGAAGGGGGGAGGTTCCTCTTATCCACCTGTTTCCTTCCTTTAGCCAGAGGGAAGGAGGTAGATGGACGGGAGGGGAAGAGGAAGGGGGAGGGGGGAGGTTCCTCTTATCCACCTGTTTCCTTCCTTTAGCCAGAGGGAAGGAGGTAGATGGACGGGAGGGGGAGGGGGGAAGGGGAAGGGGGAGGTTCCTCTTATCCACCTGTTTCCTTCCTTTAGCCAGAGGGAAGGAGGTAGATGGACGGAGGGGGAGGGGGGAAGGGGAAGGGGGGAGGTTCCTCTTATCCACCTGTTTCCTTCCTTTAGCCAGAGGGAAGGAGGTAGATGGACGGGAGGGGAAGGGGGAAGGGGAAGGGGGAGGTTCCTCTTATCCACCTGTTTCCTTCCTTTAGCCAGAGGGAAGGAGGTAGATGGACGGGAGGGGGAGGGGGGAAGGGGAAGGGGGAGGTTCCTCTTATCCACCTGTTTCCTTCCTTTAGCCAGAGGGAAGGAGGTAGATGGACGGGAGGGGAAGGGGAAGGGGGGAGGTTCCTCTTATCCACCTGTTTCCTTCCTTTAGCCAGAGGGAAGGAGGTAGATGGACGGGAGGGGAAGGGGGGAAGGGGAAGGGGGGAGGTTCCTCTTATCCACCTGTTTCCTTCCTTTAGCCAGAGGGAAGGAGGTAGATGGACGGGAGGGGGAGGGGAAGGGGGGAAGGGGAAGGGGGGAGGTTCCTCTTATCCACCTGTTTCCTTCCTTTAGCCAGAGGGAAGGAGGTAGATGGACGGGAGGGGAAGAGGGAAGGGGGAGGGGGGAGGTTCCTCTTATCCACCTGTTTCCTTCCTTTAGCCAGAGGGAAGGAGGTAGATGGACGGGAGGGGAGGGGGGAAGGGGGAAGGGGGGAGGTTCCTCTTATCCACCTGTTTCCTTCCTTTAGCCAGAGGGAAGGAGGTAGATGGACGGGAGGGGGAGGGGAAGAGGGAAGGGGAAGGGGGGAGGTTCCTCTTATCCACCTGTTTCCTTCCTTTAGCCAGAGGGAAGGAGGTAGATGGACGGGAGGGGGAGGGGGGAAGGGGGAGGGGGAGGTTCCTCTTATCCACCTGTTTCCTTCCTTTAGCCAGAGGGAAGGAGGTAGATGGACGGGAGGGGAAGGGGGAAGGGAAAGGGGGGAGGTTCCTCTTATCCACCTGTTTCCTTCCTTTAGCCAGAGGGAAGGAGGTAGATGGACGGGAGGGGGAGGGGGGAAGGGGAAGGGGGGAGGTTCCTCTTATCCACCTGTTTCCTTCCTTTAGCCAGAGGGAAGGAGGTAGATGGACGGGAGGGGAAGGGGAAGGGGAAGGGGGGAGGTTCCTCTTATCCACCTGTTTCCTTCCTTTAGCCAGAGGGAAGGAGGTAGATGGACGGGAGGGGAAGGGGAAGGGGGGAGGTTCCTCTTATCCACCTGTTTCCTTCCTTTAGCCAGAGGGAAGGAGGTAGATGGACGGGAGGGGGAGGGGGGAAGGGGAAGGGGGGAGGTTCCTCTTATCCACCTGTTTCCTTCCTTTAGCCAGAGGGAAGGAGGTAGATGGACGGGAGGGGAAGGGGAAGGGGGGAGGTTCCTCTTATCCACCTGTTTCCTTCCCTTAGCCAGAGGGAAGGAGGTAGATGGACGGGAGGGGGAGGGGAAGGGGGAAGGGGGAGGGGGAGGTTCCTCTTATCCACCTGTTTCCTTCCTTTAGCCAGAGGGAAGGAGGTAGATGGACGGGAGGGGAAGGGGGGAAGGGGGAGGGGGGAGGTTCCTCTTATCCACCTGTTTCCTTCCTTTAGCCAGAGGGAAGGAGGTAGATGGACGGGAGGGGGAGAAGTAGTAGTGGTAGGAGGAGAAGAAGGAGAGCAGAGGTTTTTTTTTTTGTTTATTTATTTATTTTTTTTTTTTTTTTTTTTTTTTTTTTTTTTTTTTTTTTTTTTTTTTAAAGGAGTATTAAGGCGCTAGGGTGACTCGTCCAAGTGCCACGTGTGCTGAAGCCTAGCCAGCCGTGACATCTTGTTGCACTGAACCTCTAAACAGTGAACACCGGGAACATGACATTCCCGGCAGTACTTCACGCCTCCTCGGGAACTCTCCACACCCGAGGATATTTGTTGGTAAAGGATCTATGAGGGAATCGAACCCACACCTTTTTGCTGATGTATTGAAACACCAACACTTTACCACGGAGCTATGCAGCCCCAACGAAAAATAGTAGAGAAGATATATTTAAACACCTCACCCGAAAGAGGGTAGGGTAGCGTAGCTACTAGGCTACTAACTCCTACCTGAGGACAGACACTCAGACAGTCAGAGAGAGGAATGAGCTAAGAGGATATTTATTTATATAACATACTTACATAATGCTTATGAGGTGAATAAAATAACGATTAAATAATGCCATGTTAACACCAGTCACGGCGATATGAGGATTTGTTATGATGGTCAGCGGGTCGCACCCAAGCCACCGAGAGCCTTCGCTTTACTGGTTAATAATGGACGACACATGTACTGCTTCCATGTATTTTGTTGATCATTGCAGTGTATATGTAAATATAGTCACGAAGATTACGGTGCGGCAGAAAGGTTGTATTGTAGATCCAAGGAAGGAGAAAGAGCGGTGCGAGACCCAGACTTTAGCGGTGGCTCTGTGTTGATCATGCATGCGACCATCACTTCGTTGCGGGAAACTGAAGTGTTGGTTGGATTGTGTGTGTACTAATTGTGTGTGCGTGTACTGTGTGTGTGTGTGTGTGTACTGTGTATGTGTGTGTGTGTGTGTGTGTGTGTGTGTGTACTCTGTGTATGTGTGTGTGTTTTTACTAATTGTGTGCGTGCGTGTAGCCTACTGTGTGCGTGTGTACTGCGTGTGTGTGTGTGTGTATTAACACACACACACACACATTAAAAAGCCTAATCGGAAAACCTGCTTGAGAAGGGAGAAAGGTAAGAAGGAAGAAGGGAAGGAAGGAAGGTAGTACAGGAAGGAAGGAAAGTAGGAAAACAGGAAGGAAAGTATATAGGTAGGTAGGTAGGAAGGAAGGAAGGAAGGAATATAGAAAGGAAGGAAGGAAAATAGGAAAGAAGGAAGGAAAGTATATAGGTCGGTAAGAAGGAAGGAAGGAAGAAAACTAGGAAAAAAAGGATAGGTAGGAAGGAAGGAAGGTGGAGGTGTGTCAGGGTGTGGGTGGGAGGGGTGATGTGACTTGCAGGGAGGGATGGTAGGGTGTAGGGTTGAAGGGTGTGTGGCAGGTGGCAAGGTATAAGGTGTATATATGGTGGGGGTGGCAGGGGTGATGTGACTTGCAGGGTGTGGGAGTGGGGTGGTAGGGTAGAAGGGAAGGAAGAAAGGTATTTAGATAGAGGTGTGGTGGGGTGTCGAGAGGTGGGGGTGGCAGGGGTAGGGCGGTAGGGTGTAGGGTTGAAGGGTGTGTGGGAGGTGGGCAGGGTGTAAGGTGTGAGTGGCTCTGGTTTGTCTCCTTCACCTGGTGGGTTGGCGTTGGGTTACCTGGGGGGGGGCAACGCGTTTTCACCTGGGCAGGGGAGGAATCACGAAATACATCAATGGAAAGCTAATAAAATTCCGCTTCTATTGATATGTTTCATGTAAAATGTTTTCTCGCCAAATATTAAATGGCGAAGAGTTTAAGTGAATATTAACTTCATCCATATTTCTTCACTCTCTCCTAATGTCATTTCTTTAGTGTATTTTACAGTTTTTTATTTGATAATATTATAGAACAAACATTTACGAAGATAATGGTAGCTATATCATTTATACTGATAAACCATAGGAAGGGAAATGGGAGTGATGTTCGAAAATGTCCGGAATCGCAAAACTGGTCTCCACTAGAAATAGCCCAAAATGAGTAGCAAGTCCAGTATAGAGTAGTCTTTGGATATACACATAAGTAATTGCTAAATGAGGAAGAAAAAACAAGCTGAGTGCAGCATTAAGTCTTTGGGACAATAGTGCGGTGCGCCGTTGTTGCATAAAATAGGTAACGCCGCGAAAGAAGTCGTACCCCCCCCCCCCCCCCCCGCCGTTCCTTACTTATTTACCACAAAATACTCCTTTACAAGTGATTAACCAGGACATGTGTGGTACTGTGGTTACTGGAGGTACTGGAGGAGACAGGAGAGAAGGGAGGAAGGCATTAGTGTAGTGATTAGTTAGTAAGAGCAAGGCATTGAGTGATCTAGCTCTGGTATACCTACACGTCGTATGTCTATGTTAAGTGTGCTTATACTATATATGACATTATGTATATATGACTGGAATGGACTCAGTAGACAGGTAGTTAGTGCGGAGTCATTGGGGAGCTTTCACCCCTTCACGCCCAGATCTTTCCTTTGCTATATAAAAAATCGTATGTTGTCGAGCCATAGAATCACGAAAAGTAGCTTAATATACCAAATTGTTTAGTCGTTAAGGATACTAAACAGGTCATAGCTATATAATATTGCTTACATTCACTAAAAATCGTCTAATGGTAGCCAAATTACAATGGAAATTACGTTCTGGGTCTCAAGGGGGCTGGATAGGTTCATGGATGGGGATGAAAGGTGGATGTAGGTAGTGTTAAAAGAAACAGGAACTACCATGTGTAGGTCTCACAGCCTCTTGTAGCTTCCTTATTTTCTTATATTCTTATGTCATCATCTATGGTCCGGGGTTGCAATATGGCTGCCCAAAGTTACAGGCTAGGGAGGAGAGCGCCACTCTAGTTTATATATAGAGACCCCCCCCCCCGCCAGCTGACAGTGACAACAACAACAAACATGGCTTCTGTCGTCATCTCCGTGTGTTTTGTGATCCTAGTGCTCTTCAGGAGGGACATACCAGGACCAAACCCTCCCCCAGGCTGAAGGAACACACCGGAAATATGTTGTGTAAGTACCAATGGTGTAGTGAAAGTAGTTTGTCAGTAAATAGGGGTCAAAGTTTGGCCAGGCCGCCCGGTGAATTTCCAGATTAACACCGAACTTCCTTTGGTGGACGAAACTATTTTTTTCTGGTGAGTTTTTCTGTGTTTTGAATTAATCTGCTAACTTTTTCTGTCGCATTTTTTTTTTTTTTTTTTTTTTTTTTTTTTTTTTTTTTTTTTTTTTTTTTTTTTTTTTTTTTTTTTTTTTTTTTTGCCCAAATGACAAAAACAAAACAAAAAAAAACAAACCTAACCGAACCTATACCTAACCTAACTTTTACCTAACCTATACCTATACCTAACCTATACCTATACCTACCTATACTAACCATATTATACCTAAACACCTATACCTAAAACCTATACCAACCTATACCTATACTACTACACCTAACTTACCTACTAACAAAAATAATAAAAAACAACAACTAACCTTTACCTAAAAAAAAAAAAAAAAAAAAAAAAATATTTATGCCACAGAAACGGTTAGCAGATTAATGCAAAACACATCAAAAAGTTCACCAGAAAAAAATTGTTTCGTCCACCAAAGTGAGTTCGGTGTTCATCTGGAATAATACCGGCCGCCCGTGTGCTGGGGTTTGGGCGGCAGTGGGTGCACTTTGCTGTGTGCTGCTGGGGCTGTCATTCAGATGGGCGTGGAGCAGTGCTTATGCAGTTTTACCGGGTACCGTAGATAACACTCAAGTCGGTATTATTCCAGATGAACACCGAACTCACTTTGGTGGACGAAACTATTTTTTTCTGGTGAGTATTGATGTGTTTTTAAATAATCTGCTAACCGTTTCTGTCGCAAATTATTATTAATATTTTTTTATAGTTAGATAAAAGTTTTTTTTTTTTTTTTTTTTTATAGTTAGGTAAAGGTTAGGTTAGGTATAAGGTAGGTTAGGTTAGGTTAGGTTAGGTTAGGTTAGGTTAGGTAAATGTTAGGTTTGGTTAGGTTAGGTTCAATTTGTTTATTTTTATTATTTTTATATTGCAAAAAAGATAAATAATTGATTTGCTACAGAAACGGTTACTAGCAGATTAATTCAAAACATAAAAACTCACCAGAAAAAAATTGTTTCGTCCACCAAAGGAAGTTCGGTATTAATCTGGAAATTTACCCTAAAGTCGCCAGGACAACGTTTTTAAATTTTTATTTACAGACATAGGATGGCGTTAATACTTACCGTAGATAACACTTTAGTCGCCACCTGCAATAATGTCGCCAGCCGCCATATATTACGAATTATAGCATCACTACTGATTTGTATGTGCCACTGAAGATGATACACAGTAGTTTATATCATGACTGTATAATCTACCCTGTTTCAGCATTGTTTTATGCTTTGTATCTGCAAGTATATATGGTTTCAAATTTTCCTACGCGTTTTTGTTTTCGGGCGACGGCTGGTGTCAAACTGGAAATTTCCCGATTCGCCAATGTTCCATGGAGGTGGTTAGTTCATCAGATCTCATCAAGCTAACAGGCCTACCAGCTATACTAGGCCTAATCACAGACAAGAATAAAAATACCACTTTATTGATCTTTATATACAAGGCTAAAATGTAACACACTGATGGAACACAAGATTAGGAAAGGGATGTTGGGATGAATTCACTTACGACATATTTGACCTTCAATTTTGTACTCAGCACCGTCATTGTGTTGGAGTGAATAATATTATAGTCTATTATTTTTTGTACTCTTATGGCTAACAACAGACGATTTTATATAGCAAAGGAAAAATCTAAGCGTGAAGGGGTTAAAAGGAGGCTGGACAGTGTTATGGATGGGGATGAAAGGTGGATGTAGGTAGTGTTAAGTAACAGCAACTACCACGTGTAGGTCTCCCAGCCTCTTGTAGCTTCCTTATTTTCTTATGTTCTTGCAGTATTATCCTTGAATAAGTAAGTACATACATCATCTTAAAGGCTAAAATAACTATTCTGTATATATAACAGTCACTAGTGCAGGAAAATATACTACATACTACATTAAAAAGTACTCAACGATTGCACATTGCATGATATGATGTACTATTATATATATTATCATTCAATGGAGTCAGGGAGTCATCAGTGTGTTACAGCAGCAGGCGGGCGCAGATCATGGGTTACTCTGATGGGGGGAGGGCAACTGTTCCAGGTAGTCAGTGCGGAGTCTATTGGGGTCTTTAAAAGGAGTCTGGATAAATTCATGGATAGGGAAGAGAGGTGGATGTAGGTAGTGTTAAGTAACAAGAACTACCTCGTGTAGGTCTCACGGCCTCTTGTAGCTTCCTTATTTTCTTATTTTCTTATGTTCTTATGTACCGTGGAAGGCATGAGGATATACGACTATACTTATAAACCCTTAAAAAAATACAGAAAATAGAACATACAGTAGTCATTTGAGCACACACACACATGCACACACACACACACACACACACACACACACACCACACACACACACACACACACAAACTGCATGTAGGTATGTCTCTAACTTAATCTAACGAAGTCTTTCTCACGTAGCAATGATGTCACGTGCGCAGTTTTTTCACACACACACACACACACACCCACACACACATACACACCATACACACACACACACCATACACACACACACACCATACACACACCCACACCCACACACAAACACACACACACACACACCCACACCCACACACACACTCTCTTATTCACTCCTGAGGGTGGCCGAGTAGCCGTTTCGTGCCAGCCATTGGATGATCTCATGGCTATTCTTGTTGGTCCATTCAATATTGTTCTCGGTCCGTTCGATGGCCTGAGCCAAAGCCCGCTTGGCCGTGCCCAGGTGGCCCGCGTTGTCTGACTGGAACTGTTTGAGCTGCACAACAATAGAAAGCTTCTTAGGTATTTGTATACTGATTATTTTCCCACATAATATTTATCCTATTGAGGTACAGTGGAACATGCACTTTGTATACTGATTTTAGCTAGTCTGTTTTTTTTAGTGAGGCAAATAATCCTGCCTCCTTGCTGCTTACTGACTGATATTTGATGCCAGGAGAAGGAAATACTACGCTTCTTCTTAATTTCAGTTGTATTCTATCATAGTTAACCATATTATCAGGTAAACATAGGCATCATTTTAAGCATGAGACCTTAAGATAGAATTGAATTACAGCCAAATTCCCAACATCCGACCTCCAAACATCCGACTTGTCCAAACAACCGACTTTTTTCACCACCACATTGTGTCTTGTTTTGGCCATTTATTTTACTTAGTTTTTTTTTTTTAGTTTTAGAAAACATTGATTTGTGGCTTTATTTATGCATGAATTTTACTTTCGCGTATACCACTGGATCAGCCTTCAAGAGCTGCATCTTTTAGGTTCTATACCATTTTGTCCTTACGCTTATGGTCACTGTGATATCCGAACATCCGACTATTCCAATTATCCGACCTACCTTCGGTCCCCCCAAGGTCGGATAATTAATACTTAGCTGTATTGCCTTGTTAAAAAAAATAGACTATAGTTATTTGTATACAGAGTATTTTCCCACATAATATTTTATCCTATTGAGGTAAACTGGAATATGCAAACTAAGGGAGCTCTTCAGAGAAACTTTAGTTGATAGTTGGAACTTTGAAGCGTATCATCGGCCGTCTAACCTCGTAAGATACTATGGTTATCAAATGATTAACACCGGCACAGGCACAACTATACTAATGGTATATCTGACGTTAAACAGAAAGAAACTATGAGAGTTCTAGTCAGTTCTAGTCACCTGCCTTAGTTGTGTCAGGTAAACTTATGAGTAAAAAAAAGCAAGCATGAGACAACATCTGACACTACTCTTTAATGCCAAATAACAGAGTCAATTGAGTTACTGTTTCCTTACCTCTCCCAGCTGGAGTTCCTTGTTCATGCTGCTGGTGACTCCCTTGATCAGGCGGGGGAGAGTGAAGAGACCACTGCCCATGCTGCAATGTATCACAGAGACTCAGTATAAGAGTGGGCAATGGTTCATGTATCATGGAGACTCAGTGTAAGAGTGGGCAATGGTTCATGTATCATGGAGACTCAGTATAAGAGTGGGCAATGGTTCATGTATCATGGAGACTCAGTGTAAGAGTGGGCAATGGTTCATGTATCATGGAGACTCAGTGTAAGAGTGGGCAATGGTTCATGTATCATGGAGACTCAGTATAAGAGTGGGCAATGGTTCATGTATCATGGAGACTCAGTGTAAGAGTGGGCAATGGTTCATGTATCATGGAGACTCAAGTGTAAGAGTGGGCAATGGTTCATGTATCATGGAGACTCAGTATAAGAGTGGGCAATGGTTCATGTATCATGGAGACTCAGTGTAAGAGTGGGCAATGGTTCATGTATCATGGAGACTCAGTGTAAGAGTGGGCAATGGTTCATGTATCATGGAGACTCAGTGTAAGAGTGGGCAATGGTTCATGGGATAATAGACACTGGGCAATGGTGTCCTTTGTGTTTGTAGGAAAAAAAATACAAAATGCTCTCAAGGAACAACAAGAAGGCCCGGCCCGTACCAAGAGTCATGAGGAAGGTCGTTCGTTGCTCGACCTTCATCATGACTCTTGGTACGGGACCTTCATCATGACTCTTGGTACGGGACCTTCATCATGACTCTTGGTACGGGACCTTCATCATGACTCTTGGTATGGGCCGAAGACTCATAAACAAAGCAAATACCGAAGCTTGTCACATGTTTGATGGAAGGAATGTGTATTTTATGCCTTAATGCACTACAGGAATTGTCTTGTATGTATGCTGTACATTGATATAGTTTTAAAGCTGTGTGGCTACTTACTAAGAGGTGATATAGTTTTAAAGCTCTGTTGCTACTTACTAAGAGGTGATATAGTTTTAAAGCTCTGTTGCTACTTACTAAGAGGTGACATAGTTTTAAAGCTCTGTTGCTACTTACTAAGAGCCTTTACTTTTATGCCTTAATGCACTACATGAACTGTCTTGTATGCTGTACATTGATATAGTTTTAAAGCTGTGTGGCTACTTACTACTTGGTGATGTCGCGCCACTGGTCCCTGAGAAAGGTCCAGGCCAGGTCTGTGCCCACACTGTTCAGGGCCACCGACCCAAACACACGACCCGCGTCCTGCTTGCGAATGCCCGAGTCCTTGGTGAAGGCCATCTCCAGGAACCTGTGGAAGCAATCATTGGGAGTGTTTAGAGATTCTTGCCCCTGCTTCCCCCTCACAGTCTGCCTGATGGGGTACCTGGAACTGTCGCCGATAGGAATTCTCGCCGACGTCGGCGAGTGTTCCTATTTTTCATGTCGGTGAGTGTAACCTATTTCTGGCGACAGTTCTAGTTCTTGATCTTGAATTAGGTTATGTGGTTAGGCTATGTTGGCCAGTTGACCAATGTCCAGGTTAGGTTAGTGAACTAGCGTGGGGAGCCTTACAAGTAGAACTGTCGCCGAAAATTTCCCCGTCGGCGAGTGTTCCGCTGTCGGCGAGAGTCCTCGGTTGGCGTTTGGGCTAAAGTTCCTATCGACGACAGTTCCATAAACCCCTGATAGTAATGTGACCCCGGAGTGAAGTGTTGTGCCGCGGCATCTTACCTTGATAGAATCCAGATTTTCTTGGAGCAGCCCAGCGCCGCCAGCAGCTTGCTCTTCTCTGATCCCACGTTGGAGGTGAGGAACTGATTCCACGCAAACTCCCACTCCTCCTCCCCGCCCTGGGCGATGGCCACGCAGTACACCGTGCTCCTCAGGTTGGGCGAGATGATGCTGAAAACATGAGAGAAAGTAAAAAAAAATCCTCCATTTGAGTCATAGTTTAGATGTATGTTGGGACAAGGAATGCATTGCGGCATAAGAACATAAGGAAGCTACAAGAGGCAGTGAGACCTACACGTGGTAGTTCCTCTTACTTAACACTACCTACATCCACCTTTCATCCCCATCCATGAAATTATCCAGCCTCCTTTTAAAACTCCCTAATGACTCCGCACTAACTACCTGTCTACTGAGTCCATTCAAATCATTCACCACCCTATTTGTGAACCAGTTTTTCCCTATTTCTTTTTTAAATCTACACTTTTCCAGGTTGAATCCGTTACTTGTTCTACCCTGGTTAATAGCCGTGAGAACTTTTCCTACATCTCCTTTATTAAATCCCTTTATCCACTTAAAAACTTCTTCGTGTATTCACCTCTTATCTGTTGGGTTCATCCTCCACTGCTTGAACAGACTGACGGACTGCTGCACACAGTCTTGGTGACCCAGCTTGCAGGACCACTTGAGCATCTTGACCCTCTTGAACTGCTGCAGGTGTGGGTCTGTTGGGGAATCCTGGAAGCCAACAGCAGTGTACAGCGGCCCCAGCAGGCTGAGCAAGTAACTCTGTGAGGGCGAGGGAGAGGGTGTTAAGCCTGCATTGATCTTGGCTGCATTGAATGTGGTATTGCATTGCTCTTGGCTGCATTGAATGTGGTATTGCATTGATCTTGGCTGCATTGAATGTGGTATTGCATTGATCTTGGCTGCATTGAATGTGGTATTGCAGTGATCTTGGCTGCATTGAATGTGGTATTGCATTGATCTTGGCTGCATTGAATGTGGTATTGCATTGATCTTGGCTGCATTGAATGTGGTATTGCAGTGATCTTGGCTGCATTGAATGTGGTATTGCAGTGATCTTGACTGCATTGAATGTGGTATTGCATTGATCTTGACTGCATTGAATGTGGTATTGCATTGATCTTGGCTGCATTGAATGTGGTATTGCATGGATCTTGACTGCATTGAATGTGGTATTGCATGGATCTTGGTTGGCTGTGTTAAATGTATGTTTTGGTATATTAAGGGTGATATAGGTTAACCCCTTCACGCCCAGATTTTTCATTTGCTCTAAAAAATCGTATGTTTTTGAGCCATAAAATTACAAAAAGTAACTGAATATACCAAATTAGTTAGTGGACAAGGATACTAAACAGGTCATAGCTATAAAATATTGCTTATAGTCACTAAAAATTGTCTAATGGTACCTAAATTACAATGGAAATTACGTT
Organism: Chionoecetes opilio; assembly: GCA_016584305.1. NCBI lineage: Eukaryota > Metazoa > Arthropoda > Malacostraca > Decapoda > Majidae > Chionoecetes > Chionoecetes opilio. The sequence goes on from JACEEZ010015314.1 coordinate 517,374, forward strand.
CTGGGTCTCGAGGGGTTAAGGCGGAGGGTGGTTAATGGTTAATGGTGATGGTAAAAGATAATGGTTAAGAGTTAAAGGTGGTTCAAATTTGCTCTGAAGTGTAGGATGTGTCTTTTGATCACATGAATTACCAGTTGTTTATTGCTGAAGAATTTAATTATTAGTGAAATGAAAGAATAAATGTACTTACTATTGGATGTGCCGAGTAATAAATGTACTATTGGATGTGCCGAGTAATAAATGTACTATTGGATGTGCCGAGTAATAAATGTACTATTGGATGTGCCGAGTAATAAATGTACTATTGGATGTGCCGAGTAATAAATGTACTATTGGATGTGCCGAGTAATAAATGTACTATTGGATGTGCCGAGTAATAAATGTACTATTGGATGTGCCGAGTAATAAATGTACTCAAAAGAATAAATGTACCTCGAGCATGGGTACAAACTTCCTCTCCTCTGGTCTTGACGTGACTGTGGATTGTCTAACCAAAGTGTGTGCATTCTCTATGTGTGTGTATTTACCTAGTTGTGTTTACCTAGTTGTGTTTACCTAGTTGTGTTTACCTAGTTGTGTTTACCTAGTTGTGTTTACCTAGTTGTATTTACCTAGTTGTGTTTACCTAGTTGTGTTTACCTAGTTGTGTTTACCTAGTTGTATTTACCTAGTTGTGTTTACCTAGTTGTGTTTACCTAGTTGTGTTTACCTAGTTGTGTTTACCTAGTTGTGTTTACCTAGTTGTGTTTACCTAGTTGTATTTACCTAGTTGTGTTTACCTAGTTGTGTTTACCTAGTTGTATTTACCTAGTTGTGTTTACCTAGTTGTATTTACCTAGTTGTGTTTACCTAGTTGTATTTACCTAGTTGTATTTACCTAGTTGTGTTTACCTAGTTGTATTTACCTAGTTGTGTTTACCTAGTTGTATTTACCTAGTTGTGTTTACCTAGTTGTATTTACCTAGTTGTGTTTACCTAGTTGTGTTTACCTAGTTGTGTTTACCTAGTTGTATTTACCTAGTTGTGTTTACCTAGTTGTATTTACCTAGTTGTATTTACCTAGTTGTGTTTACCTAGTTGTGTTTACCTAGTTGTGTTTACCTAGTTGTATTTACCTAGTTGTGTTTACCTAGTTGTATTTACCTAGTTGTGTTTACCTAGTTGTGTTTACCTAGTTGTATTTACCTAGTTGTGTTTACCTAGTTGTGTTTTACAGGGCCTGAGCTACACTCGTGGGGTCCCGTCTCCGTAGCTACATTTATCCAGTCTTTCTTTCAACTGGTGCACATTCTTTGCCAATATCACCTCATTTAGTCCATTCCAAACTTCTACATTGCTATGAGGGAAGCTGTACTTCTTTATGTTGTTCAGGCATCTCCCTTTTCCTAGTTGTCTTGTATGTCATCTTGTGTAGCGGCCTTCTCTTTGTTTCCGAGTCAGTAGTCTCTCATTGTCCATTTCTTCCATCTTTGTTAACAGCTTAAAAATTGTTATTAAGTCTCCTCTTTCTCTTCTCTGCTGTGTGTGTATGAGGTGTTGTGAGGCTCAAGTGTGTGTGTGCGTGTGTGTGTGTGTTGTGAGGCTGACCTTGAGAGCTCCGTAGGCACCAGTCCTTGAGAACATCCTGTGCATGTGGTCCAGGTTGTCTAGAGCAGCGGCCCAGGGGGTGTAGTCAGTCTCTTGGGTGAGGTAGGCAATGAGGTCCAGGGGTAATGAGTAGGATAGCTGGCCTGTGAAGAAACAATGAAAGGAAGAAGATTTTAATTCAAGCATTTTAGAACATAAGAAAATAAGGAAGCTACAAGAGGCAGTGAGACCTATACGTGGTAGTTCCTGTTACTTAATACTAGGGCATGTAGGCAACTAGGCAATAAGAGCAACTAGGCAACTAAGACAAGGAGGCAATACTAGGGGTAACGAGTAGGATAGCTGGCCTGTGTAGAAAGATAGAAAGGAAGGAAGGTTTTAATTCATGCATTTTAGAATATAAGGAAGCTACAAGAGGCTGGGAGTTCCTGTTTTTTATGGACAAGGAGTAGGATAGCTGGCCTGTGTAGAAAGAATGAATGTATGAAGGTTTTAATTCAAGCATTTTAGAACATAAGGAAGCTACAAGAGGCTGGGAGACCTACAGTTTTTTTGGACAAGGAGTAGGATAGCTGGCCTGTGAAGAAAGAATAAAGGTTTTAATTCATGCATTTTAGAACATAAGGAAGCTACAAGAGGCTGGGAGTTCCTGTTTTTTATGGGAAGGAGTAGGATAGCTGGCCTGTGAGAAAAGAATGAAAGGGAGAGGTTTTAATTCATGCATTTAACCTGTTGAGACCCAGAACGTAATTTCCATTGTAATTTAGGGACTATTAGACAATTTTTAGTGACTATAAGCATTGTTTTTATAGCTATGACCTGTTTAGTATCCTTGTCCACTAACTAATTTGGTATATTCAGTGACTTTTCGTAATTTTATGGCTCGACGACAGACAGTTTTTTATAGCAAAGGAAAGATCTGGGCGTGAAGGGGTTAACGGACTTCAGTACATAATAAAAAACTGCTCTTTCCATTGTTACTGTAAACATTATAGCCCATGTTGAAATGTGGTATTGCAGTGATCTTGACCTGGGCTATCTACCAGAAAACTTACTGAACGTACTTGTTAAAGAGACACCCATTCAAGCATTACCAAGGGAGAGAAAATATAATAGCAGGGAAACCAGAATGCACGATACACATAAGAACATAAGAAAATAAGGAAGCTACAAGAGGCTGTGAGACCTACACGTGGTAGTTCCTGTTACTTAACACTACCTACATCCACCTTTCATCCCCATCCATGAAATTATCCAGCCTCCTTTTAAAGCTCCCTAATGACTCCGCACTAACTACCTGTCCACTGAGTCCATGCCAATCATTTACCACCCTATTTGTGAACCAGTTTTTTGTGGAAGGAAGGAAGTAAATATATTGACCACAACATTGCAATTATAATAAAACAAGTAAAATAGCAGAGCTCGAACGCAGCAAAAATCAATCCTAATATTTAAGTACAGTCAAGATGATGTAATGTTTGTGTGTGATTTAAGCTTTGATCACACGTAGGATAATAACTTTGAATAACTGGGGCACTAACTACCTGGCCACTGAGTCCATGCCAATCATTTACCACCCTATTTGTGAACCAGTTTTTCCCTATTTCTTTTTTAAATCTACGCTTTTCCAGCTTGAATCCTTTTGAATCAGTAAAAGACACGTAGGAAGAAATAGAAGTACGGTCGACCCTCGATTTAAAGGACCAAAAGGGGGAGAAGTGGTCCGTTAAAGCTGATTGTCCGTTACTGTGAGGGTGTTTTCCCTAAGGTGTGAAAATAAAGGAAAAACACAGGAAAAATTGTGAAATAAATACAAAATAATCACAAACACAACCAGACAGAGTAGCTATGTTAGGAGGCAAACAGTGACTGGTGCTACATTATCAAGGGTTATTTAAGGGTTATCAAGGGTTATTTAAGGGTTATCAAGGGTTATGAAGGGTTATTTAAGGGTTATGAAGGGTTATTTAAGGGTTATTTAAGGGTTATCAAGGGTTATGAAGGGTTATTTAAGGGTTATGAAGGGTTATTTAAGGGTTATCAAGGGTTATTTAAGGGTTATCAAGGGTTATGAAGGGTTATGAAGGGTTATTTAAGGGTTATGAAGGGTTATTTAAGGGTTATCAAGGGTTATCAAGGGTTATTTAGGGGTTATGAAGGGTTATTTAAGGGTTATCAAGGGTTATTTAAGGGTTATCAAGGGTTATCAAGGGTTATTTAGGGGTTATGAAGGGTTATTTAAGGGTTATCAAGGGTTATTTAAGGGTTATCAAGGGTTATTTAAGGGTTATTTAAGGGTTATCAAGGGTTATTTAAGGGTTATCAAGGGTTATTTAGGGGTTATGAAGGGTTATTTAAGGGTTATCAAGGGTTATTTAAGGGTTATTTAAGGGTTATCAAGGGTTATTTAAGGGTTATTTAAGGGTTATCAAGGGTTATTTAAGGGTTACCAGATCGTGTGGCTATGTTGGGAGGCAAACAGTGACTGGCGCTACAGGCTGGATTTAACCCCTTCACGCCCAGATCTTTCCTTTGCTATATAAAATCGTCTGTTGTTAGCCATTAAATTACAAAAACTAACTGAATATACCAATTTAGTTAGTGGACAAGGATACTAAACAGGTCATATCTATAAAATGTTGCTTATATTCCCTAAAATCGTCTAATGGTAGGCAAATTACAATGGAAATTACGTTCTGGGTCTCAAGGGGTTAACGGGAATGCTGGTAATATTCGGACGCATTTTACATTTTGGCATTACATCCGAAATCCATTAAACCGAGGTCTGTTAAATTAAATCGAGGGTCGCCTGTACCAGAAGTATACTGTACCTGCTCGTGCCAAGTTTCCCCCTATTTCTTTTTTAAATCTACGCTTTTCCAGTTTGAATCCGTTTGAATCAGTAAAATACATGTAGGAAGTAATAGAAGTCTCGTATTCGGACCCTCATTATTTGGATTTTGACATTATTCGGACCTTCTCCTTTTTTTTTTTTTTTTTAGGGGTCGAAATTTCCTAGCTATACGTATATACTACACCCAGATTTTTTTTTTTTTTTTTTTTTTTTTTTTTTTTTAGGGTCGAAATTTCCTAGCTATATATAAACCTAGATTTTTTTTATTTTTTTATTTTTTATATATATACATACCCCCCCCCCCCCCATATATAATCTCCCCATTATTCGGATCCTTGCACTACTCGGACCACTCCTTGGCCCAATTAGTCCGAACATGAGAGGTTTTACTGTCCTACTTATACCGTACCTGCCCGTGCTAAGTTGAGCGAGTCGTCGATGAGTTGCGCTCGGTTGTTGACGTGGATCTTGGTGTGATCATTGGCGAGTTGTTTGATGAGCAAGTCCCAGTTGTTTTTGTCGTAGTTGACCCTATAGTAGCCGGTCTCCTGTAGGTTAAATATCACCCATTCGCTGCTGCCCGGGAGGGATCGCACGGTCACCTCGGAGTCAGCCAAGGAGAGCCACATGGAAGGAGCCGTCTTTGTGAAGTCTGCGTCGGGCTGTGTGGTGTAGGAGAGCGGCACCCACCACTTGTAGGCGTGGCTGTCGGTTGAATTGGGGTCTTTCCTCAACAAGAACCGCTCCTGGAACATAATAACATAAGAAAATAAGGGTAGGATAACTGGCCTGTGAAGAAAGAAGGAAAGGAGAACTGGATCGATAGATAGATAGATAGATAGATAGATAGATAGATAGATAGATAGATGGATATTGATGGGTCTTTCCTCAACAAGAACCGCTCCTGGAATATATAAGAACATAAGGATAGGATGGGATAAGGGTAGGATAACTGGCCTAACTAGTGGGAGTCCGACCTCTCCCATGCGGTGCTGCGGCTGCCTAGCGTGATCTGATATATGATAATTATCGTATAAATATGATAGATGGAGGAAGAAGGCGGGAGAGGGAGGAGGAAGAAGGGGATAGAGGAGGAGGAAGGGGGGAGGGGAAGGAGGAAGGAGGAGAGAGGGGGAGGAGAAGGAAGGAGGTGGGACAAGGAAGGGAGGAGAGGAGGAGGAGAAGAAAGGGAGGAGAGGAAATGGGAGGAGGAAGAACTATTTTTTTTAAGTATCCTTCGCTTTGTGTACAATCCTTCAGAGTCCTTCACGGGCCTCTTCGCTCCTTCACGCATCCTACAGGAGTCATGGGAGGGCATTAAAAGTCCCACAGGATTGCTATAGTATTCCTAGGTTTTTATAAGTACTTTGACAATCGTATGGGTGGCTCAAATAGGGATTAATAATAATATTACTAATACTGATCATTGTATTGAAGTAATGATTAATCTGGCAATGCCTATCATATTGTTATGTCTTGTAGTACGTTTTGTCTAATTTGTGGTTTTTAAGGAATATCTGGAAGTATCATGTCATTGTGAATTGGCTGAAGTAGGGACTTCTAATCATTGTAACTGAAAACTGACTCCAGATTCGTGTTCAGCATGCCCGAAAGCTGCAAGGAACAAATTTTCAAGCAAATCTATTTTTCAAAAAATATTGCAAATTTTGCAAGGTTTGATTTTTGCCTTGATTTTTTTTGAAAATCGCGTTTTTTTCAATAACTAAAAAACTATGGCAGATAAATGCAAGAAGTAAAAAAGTATATATAAAGTAGATCAAGGGCTATCATTTGGTGTAAAGCAAAAAAATATTGATTGGTAAATAACCGAGAAAATAGCATATTCGTACATTTATACCAAATATAAATTTTCTCGACAACCATGAAGTGTTTTGACAAACCGATTATTGCATCATGTAGAACACCTCAACATGAACCTTTGTTACTGCAATAAGTTTTCTTCTACGAATCAGTTTTGCGACAAAATAACAAAAACCTGATTTTCGTCAATTTTGGAATATTTTTGAGCAGCCAGAAACCCAAAAATATTTTTTCCGCTAGATAATTGAAAATGCCGGGGATACAATTGTAGATCCATGCATTTACAATAACTTTTGATGGGTAAGTGTTGCTGTGTGAGAAACAAGTTGTGAGCTGAACGCGTTATAGTAAATATATAAGTTTATAATTCAGAAACCGTTCATGAGAGGTCAGTGTAGACGCGAGACCAGTGTTGCCACCTCTGCGTAGGGGAAGGGACTAACTCTATATGATTTTCACGCATAGTAATATATCAAACTTCTATTTTAAATCAGTTTTACGTACTTTGAAAATCACAAGTTTTTTTTCTCGTTTTTTTGCCCTTGGCCAGTCCTTTGTGATGTAAAAAATGACGTTAAACTTCACTTTCATTCACCCTTCCCTGGTGTATCAAGGGCTTCTACCAGTGAAGGGGATGAAAGACTGAAGCTACTGTACTGATTAACTCTTGCACTAGGATTACTTACCTGTTCCTGTTACTTAACACTACCTACATCCACCTTTCATCCCCATCCATGAATTTATCCAGACTCCTTTTAAAGACCCCAATAAACTCCACACTAACCACCTGTCTACTGAGTCCATTCCAATCATTTACCACCCTATTTGTGAACCAGTTTTTCCCTATTTCCTTTTTAAATCTACGCTTTTCCAATTTTTATCCTTATTTAATGCCTTATTTAAGTTGTACAGGTTGAAGTTCCCAAACTCGGCATCCCAAGACTCGGCAACACCCAAAACTCGGCTATGGTTCCGGATTTTCCAAAACACGGCAGAACACCCAAAACCCGGCGCGTAGTTGCCGGGTCGGCCGCTGGGTGGCCACCACACTAGGCCGCTTGGTTTCTCCCGCCGATTTGTTTGTTGTTATTGTTCAGTGGTGTTGTGACTGTAGAGTTGTGTACACTGTTATTTTGTGTACTTCTACAGGTCTGTTATTGGTATTATGGCTCTGTGATTTTTTTCATGTGATTTTCATGCTTTTTTTCCCCTTAATATATCTACGTTCTAAAAGTCGGAAAATTCCATTACTCGGCTCGGCGCTGGTCCCGAGGTTGCCGAGTTTGGGAACTTCAACCTGTATTACCAAGATCCTAATTATATCTATCAAAGCCACAATTTTCTCATGTTCTTATGAAGTGTAACGTCATTTTTTACATCACAAAGAACTAGCCAAGGGTAAAAAACAACAACACTTTCATTGACCCTTCCCTGGCGTATCATAAGGTCAAGGTCAAGGGCTTACCTGTGTTACCGTGGCGACCGTTCCCCCCGCGTTCCTCATGACCTTGACCAACGGGTAGCCCATCTGCAGGGTCCACGTGTCCATGATGGCCTTGACAGTAGTGTCGGAGTCCAGGGTCAGGTCTTGGTGGGCGGCGCGCGTCAGGAAGTCCCAAAGGTCGTCCTGCTCCGCGTTGCCAAAGGCTCTGTGTAGCGAGGGCGAGGACATAGGGAGTCATAAGAACATAAGAATATAAGGAAGCTGCAAGATAAGAACATAAGAAAATATGGAAGCTACAAGATAAGAACACAAGAACATAAGGAAGCTACAAGATAAGAACATAAGAACATAAGAAAATAAGAACATAAGGAAGCTACAACATAAGAACATAAGAAAATATGGAAGCTACAAGATAAGAACACAAGAACATAAGGATGCTACAAGATATGAGTATAAGAAAATAAGGAAGCTACAAGAGGCCGGGAGACCTACACGTGGTAATTCCTGTTACTTAACACTACCTACATCCACCTTTCATCCCCATCCATGAATTTAACTAGCCTCCTTTTAAAGCTCCTTATTGACTCCGCACTAACTACCTGACGACTGAGTGAACATAAAATAGTGTCCTGAATGAGGCCAGGTACATAAGAACATAAGAACATTAGGAAGCTACAAGAGATGTGCTGTTACTTGCCTGGTGTTTAAGTAGTTGGTGAGACCCCTGCGGAAGGTTGCCTCCGTCAGGAAGAATTTCATCATACGGATGATTGAGGCACCTGAAGGAGAGAGGGAGAGGCTTGGCTAGACCTATGAGTCATGTACAGGGAGGCTGATAGATTTCACAGCAACTTGATGTTTTTCTTCAGAGCTTTATGGGAACAAGAAAAAGGTTGATATCTTCAGTCGGGTAGTTGAGCCATAGAAATCTGTGATGCAATCCTGGGTTGTTGTTGATCCAGCAATGTGTTGATAGGAGGGCTGACAGAATAGATAGTTGTGAACGATGTCTCATGCACCATATTTACCAATACAAGGCCGAACTAAATTGGCCTACCTTGTTTATAAAAAAAAAAAAAAAAAATAGATCGATAAATAAATAAATAAATAAATAAATAAAAAAAACACTTTGTGGGAGGCAATGGAAGAAGGTAACTAGGCTTGGGTGAGTGAAGAGAACACACACACACACACACACACACACACAAAAAAAAAAAAACACCACACACACACATACCTTTGGAGTAGGATATGGTGTCGAATATCTCGTTGATCTCGTCCGGGTGTCCGACGGGAATGCTGATGGGGTGAGAGGACTCGAGACAGTCCAGACGAACACCTTATGCAGATCCATGAGGAGGAACTGCTCAGGGATCTGCCAGTCCGGCTCAGCGTGGTTTGTGCCGACGTACTCCATGAACGACGCGAACCCCTCGTTAAGCCACAAATCCGTCCACCACGTCGGCGTCACCAGATTCCCGAACCACTGATGGGCCAATTCGTGCGCCACCACCGTCGCCACCCGCTGTTTATTGGACACCGCGGATACCGTTGGGTCGTATAGCATGGCCGTCTCCCTATAGGTGATGAGGCCCCAGTTCTCCATGGCCCCTGCGGCAAGTCGGGATGGCCAATGTTTGGAGCGGTACGGGATGCCTGAAGAGTCCTCGAAGGTTGGATTTTGGCGCGATTTAGCGAGTATGCCCTGGTGATGGCGTCCTCCCTTGCCAAACCCTGAAGAAGATGAGATTAGTAGATAGATGCAGATAATAGTATAATGCAGTAGATAGATAGTGATAGATAGATAGATAGTAGTGATCCCACGCCCACACCCTAGATAGATAGATAGATAGATAGATAGATAGATAGAGATAGATAGATAGATAGATCCTCGCCACACCCTAGAGAGATAGATAGATAGATAGATAGATTGTTTATTGACCGCAGCTCCAATGGCAACCCAGTACATCCAAAACCTTTCTGCACCGTCGAGTGGCCTAAGAACCCCTCACATGCCCTGCCCATCAACGCTACCTTCGATTGCGAGTGCATCGGAGGACACAGGGAGGCGGCATGAGCCTCTAATCACAGGCGTCACTATAAAAAATCCTGCCTGCGCCACCACGGGCGAGGCCAACCATCACAGCCCTCAAGTGAACCTCCAGAGGCTACCATCCGAGCCCTGCCTCACCACTGCCTACAGGCGCTATAGGCACAAATGTAATACAAAAATAAATAAAAAAACGTCTGACTTTAGAATATGTACCACACAGAAATTTGACAAAAAAAAATAAAAAATACCTGTAAGTCTTGCCGTTCTGCGTCGTCATCTCCGTCGACTTGAAGTCCGAGATGAGGAAGGCGATCAGGTAGGTGGGCATGGGCACCGAGGTGTTGAAGTGGTCCCATACCCAGCCCGCCTGCCCCTCCACCGGCTGGCTGTCAATCCGGGGCATGTTGGAGATGGAGGACATGTCGGTCTCCCGGGCCAGGAATATCTCAAAGGTGGCCTTCATGGCGGGCTCGTCGAAACAGGGGAAGGCCTTGCGGGCGTCCGTCGGCTGGAACTGTGTCACGGCGATCCACCTGCGGAGTGATTAACAGCCGGTTCATCCCATGTCAATCACTTCCTTGCCCGTGACGAATGAACATAAGAACATAAGGAAGCTACAAGAGAAAATGAAATAATGAAAGAGCATTATACTTTTCCTCGCCAGTGAACAATGAGCATGACATGTCTTGTTTGTTGTGATGTCTTGATACACTGACCTGACAACTCACATTATCACTCCCACCAGTCACCGTGGCCGCCAGACAACTTTGCTGATTTACGGACTGGACCAGACATTTTTCCGGGACTCAGACATATCCCCGGACCTCGGATTTTGACCGGCAAATCCGATATCCGGGAAATGGAGGTCCGGAAAAATGAGGGTTAATGTATATAAGACAATAAAAAAGAGCCGAGAGAAAATAAGGAAGCTACAAGAGGCCGCGAGACCTACACGAGGTAGTTCCTGATATACATATGTAGCTCCTGTATATACGTACCTTTCGTCTCCGTTGGCACCTTTGTAGGAGGACCTGTAGAAGCCGTGCAGGTTTCGTTGAGGTAGCCTGTGAACGCCATGGACAACAGGTAGCGGCGGCCTTTCTTGAGTGGGCGGCTGAGGTGGGCGTGGTAAAACTCCCGCTTGTTGTCGTACGTCTGCTTCATGATGCTCACGCCCTTGTCATTCCGCTTCTCGGTATCCACAATCTGTATTTAAAAAGGAAATAGGGAAAAACTGGTTCACAAATAGAGAGAGGCAGATGGGTGTGTGTGAGGCTATGTATGTTCTAGAGACACACATAGAACAAGAAGTAACAGATTCAAACTGGAAAAGCGTAGATTTAAAAAGGAAATAGGGAGAAAATGGTTCACAAATAGGGTGGTGAATGATTGGAATGGACTCAGTAGACAGGTAGTTAGTGCGGAGTCATTAGGGAGCTTTAAAAGGAGGCTGGATAGTTATGGATGGGGATGAAAGGTGGATGTAGGTAGTGTTAAGTGACAGGAACTACCACGTGTAGGTCTCACGGCCTCTTGTAGCTTCCTTATTTTCTTATGTTCATTTATTATAAGCCTTATGTCTTTTTCTCCTATGGTAATCTGTTTATTATAGTTTATTTACATGTATATAGTCACATGTATATAGTCACACGTATATAGTCACACGTATATAGTCACACGTATATAGTCACACATATATAGTCACACGTGTATAGTCACACATATATAGTCACACATATATAGTCACACGTATATAGTCACACATATATAGTCACACGTATATAGTCACCTCTTCCGTCGACTCACACCCACCTTAACAGAGTCGTTGTGAGTCATTATGTCAGCCATGTGGAGGGTGAAGGTGGAGGTCTCTTCCACCACCTCCACCACCACCTCCACGTAGCCCATGATGGAGAAGTTGCCCCGGATGAAGGGCTGAAGGCGGACCGTGTAGTGGAGGGGTTTCAGGGCGGTGGGTAGGCGGACATCCTTCACTTTGGTGGTGGATGATTTGGTGGAGGCGCTCGGTGGGTACTGAAAAGGATGGTTATAGTAGCAGTAAAAACCGTAATAGTAGTTATAGTAGCAGTAAAAACCGTAATAGTAGTAATAGTAGCAGTGGAAACCGTAATAGTAGTTATAGCAGTAAGTAAGTAAGTAGGTAAGTAAATTTATTGACCACAAAATTGCTATTAAAATTAAGCAAGTAAAATAACAAACTGCTCAAAAACAGCAAAAAACAATCCATAATATTGAAACGTAATTATTCAGAGTCCATTTTTTCTTTTCCAAATACATACATCAATAATTATTTAAGCAAACCTTTACACAGATAGAAAACACAACCACTGGAAGATAAAACAAGACAACACACATGATATCACTTTGAACTTGTTATTAATGTACAGTTGCCAGCGAGACAACTCAGACAGATAGATATTGACCACAGCATAGGACAGCCTCACATTTTTCCAAGGACTTTTAGCGACAGTAACACGACGTATATCAACATAGAGGAGGAAGAGGCTATAGCGGGGGAGTATTTGTTTGCAGAGGGGAATGTGGAAGAAGCAAAAAGAAGACTAAGACAGAATAAGAGAAGACAACTAACTAAAGACCCAGACAGCAAGAAGAAACACGTCAGGGAGTGCCGATAAAAAAGGCCAGACTCCCGACCCACAACTGAACTGAACACATTATTAGCACATTACATTACTCACCGACGTAGCACCTCTCGATGTAGCTGCCAGGATTTGTGTGTCATATCCCGACATGTCATCACGGGGCGCCAAGTAATACACGAGCAGTCCCGTAACCACCAGGGACGCCAAGAACAGAACCCCGAGAAGCCACGCCATGCCCTTGCTCACATGACACCCGTTCCTCTTGCCGAAGGACAGTGCGGTCGATTCGTTCATTTCCATCGTGAGGACCTGTTTGCTCGATGTGCTTGCCGGCATAGCACTCTCGCGCCCCTCGACTCTCTTCGCTCTGGCCTCTAGGGTTGTATTAGCTGCTTACTACCTGTGCTGTTTAAAGGAAGTTATAGACCATTATTATTGTTGTCATTATTGTTATTATATTGTTTTTACTAGTACGTACTTATGATAGATGATGGTTTTAAGTACACACGCACACCTCGACTTTCTCGCTCTTGCTCTAGGTTTTTTAGCTGCTTACTACCTGTGCTGTTTTAAAGGAAGTTATAGACCATTATTATTGTTATTGTTATTATATGTACTTTATTACTAGTGTACTTATGATAGATGATGGTTTTAAGTACACTCCTCCTCTACTCTCGCTCTTGCCTCTAGGGTTGTATTAGCTGCTTACTACCTGTGCTGTTTGAAAGGAAATTATAGACTGTTGTTATTATTATTATTGGTGCTATTATTATTGCTATTTACTCTATTGCTAGTACTTATGATACTTTGAGCACACTCGCTCCCCTCGACTCTCGCTCTTGCCTCTTGTTTTTTTTTTTTTAGCTGATTACCACTTGTGTTGTTTAAAGGAAATTATAGACTATTATTATTATTATTATTATTATTATTGGTATACACACTTTATTACTAGTACTTATGATAGATGATGGTTGTAAGTGTGTGTGTGTGTGTGTGTGTGTGTGTTTTATTGTGTTACATAAGTCAATGTATTCTATGTTATGGTATTCTTGGATATCTGGAGCGCTTCTCTTTCTCCTAACTGTACCTCTAATTGTCCTCTTCCTCTCCTCCTTCCTCTTCCTCTTCCTCTTCCTCTTCCTCTTCCTCTCCTCCTTCCTCCTCCTCCTCCTCTCCTCCTCTTCCTCCTCCTCCTCCTCTCCTCCTCCTCCTCTTTCCTCTTCCGTTTAACAATGTCCTTCTCTCACTTTCATCTTCCCCTTCACCTTTGTGCACTACTTACCCTTTAATATATTATGGACTGCTTCCACCATTATTTATGTATTGGTGGTACCTCAGTCGCGCTGCCTTCCTCTCCTAGTCTTCTTTCAATATCTTGTCCTTCCTCTTCAATAGTTTCCTTGTCTGCTTATGCTATAAGACATGCCGTGTAAGTAGCATCACTCCTTCCTTCCTTCCTTCATTTTCCTCCTACATTACCTTGTAGATATGTAAAGAATATGGAGAACTGTTCCAATAGGTGTAAATGATTGGATGACTCAGTAAGGTGTTGTGCAAAGTCTTAGGGCTTTAAGGAGCTAGTATTTCATGGTGGGGTAATGGTTATATGTTAATGACAGACTCACGTGTAGTCTCCAGCCTCTTGTAGCTTTCTTATGTTCTTATGTTCTTATGTTCTTATGTTGTAATGTTCTTATGTTCTGATGTTCTTATGTTGTAATGTTCTTATGTTCTGATGTTCTTATGTTGTAATGTTCTTATGTTCTGAAGTTCTTATGTTGTAATGTTCTTATGTTCTGATGTTCTTATGTTGTAATGTTCTTATGTTCTGAAGTTCTTATGTTGTAATGTTCTTATGTTCTGATGTTCTTATGTTGTAATGTTCTTATGTTCTGAAGTTCTTATGTTGTAATGTTGTAATGTTCTGATGTTCTTATGTTCTAATGTTCTTATGTTCATGTCCCCAGGTAGCACACACGGCTCGGGGCAAGGAGGGAAGGAAGCCCCAGTCAGCTACAGGTGCCCACAGGTAAGACACAATGTTGCTGTTGTTGTATTTGTAACTTCGCTTTTGTGTTCGTAAAAAATCAGTTATTTGGAGTCTTAACCCCTTGAGACCCAGAACGTAATTTCCATTGTAATTTGGGTCCCAATAGACGATTTTAAGTGACTATAAGCAATATTTTATAGATATGACCTGTTTAGTAGCCTTGTCCACTAACTAATTTGGTTTACTTAGTTACTTTTCGTAATTTCATGGCTAACAACAGACGATTTTATATAGCAAAGGAAAGATCTGGGTGTGAAGGGGCTAATGAAAACGAGATTTCTGTGATATTAATTTTGGTTCGTCTTCTGTCACGTAAAAACTAACTTCTGATCCCCTCACATAATGATAATGATAATAATAATGAATAATTATTGGTATTATCATCATTATCTAATATACTATAGGAGTAGCCGTGTGTGTGTGTGTGTGTGTGTGTGTGTGTGTGTGTGTGTCTGTCTGTCTGTCTGTCTGTCTGTTTTGGGTAGCCGAAACTGTACATTCAATTTTGATGAGAGTAGGCTCAATAAATCACAAATAAATCGTAGGTGGTAAGCGGCTTGGTCCCATGTCGATTGCATAATTTTGAAGGGGGGTTTTGGGCTATAAACACTTTTAAGCGAATTAGATTACAGAAAGTAACTCTGCGGTAACGCTTTGCCGCATTTCACTAACTCCGCAGACTCATGTACTTACCGTTTGTGTGGGGTCGCTGTGGGGAATTTGCTGAGGTTTTTACTTATTATCTGATTATTTCCGTCGCCTGATATTTGTTTTGTTTATATTTTCAGGTAAGACGTGAAGGACGTGTTGACTACAGGCCCGAGAAGACGTGAGTGTTAACGTTATCAGATATATTCAGCATAACTTTGCAGTGTTTTATCTCTTCCCTCTTACTCTTCTTCGTCTCCCAGCCCAGCCTCCCTCCTCACCATCCTTGCCTGGCCTCCTTCTAGTATTGCCCTTCCTAGGTTAATTTCCCTACTATGGGCATGACCTGTGCGTATATCAATAAGCATAGCATATATCAATAAGTAGGTGCTTTAACCCCTTCACGCCCAGATCTTTCCTTGGCTATAAAAAATTGTCTGTTGTTAGCCATAAAATAACGAAAAGTAACTAGAAATACCAAATTAGTTAGTGGACAAGGATACTAAACAGGTCATATCTATAAAAACATTGCTTATACTCATTAAAATCGTCTAATGGTAGCCAAATTACAATGGAAATTACGTTCTGGGCTTCAAGGGGTTATGAAATGCTTTATACTAAGGATACTGCACTCGCTTTATACCTAGTCCTTCTATTGAGCTCATTATATAGTGGAGGCCGTGCAAGTCTCCCAGCGCCGCGACGCGTAACAGTGGTATGCAGGGGCCGCGCGCTGTCACCCCGACCCCGATTTCCCCCCGAGAGAGAGTGTCGGCACTGTCGGGAGGCGCTAGGCAGTCACCAGGCCAGCGCAGGGACTACCGTACCAGGCCGCCCCACCCGCATATTCCCGTTTTCTGGAAGAGTGGCGTTTACTCTTGCACACGTCAGGTTTGGTTACGTTAGGTGGTCAGGGTAGGTTAAGATTTCCCGTAGCTTCATACGTAACTTTGCTTGGGAATCACAATGAGGGTATCTTCGAGAAGTTCCTATGGTTAGTTTTGGAGCTACAGCCAAGCGTCTTCACTCAGGAACCACATACTCGCATGCGTAGAGAACGGGAATATGTCACCCCGACCCCGACTTTTCCCCGAGAGAGAGTGTGGCGAGGCGCTAGGCAGTCACCAGGCCAGCGCGGGGAATACCGTACCAGGCAGCCCCACCTCACCCTGTTTCCTGCCGCCTGTACCACCACGGCACCGCGCCCTCCCCTCACAGTGATGGTAATGGCTATAGCCTAATTTCTAAAGGCTTTGATAATGGCCTTAATATTTAAATGACGG